>JAODUE010001264.1:0-34300 GCA_027564755.1 Amblyopsis hoosieri
AAAGATATGCTCACATATTTGCAAATATGTGAGGGGTGTACTCATTTTTGTGAGATACTGTATATGTATATATATATATATATATATATATATATATATATATAAAAAACATAAACACACACACACACACACCTATTTACATGTTTGAATTATTCTTTTAAGAGGAAGTAAAACACAATGTACACTATACAGGAACAAAATAAGTGTCAAATATCATATATACTTTCTGTAGCTTGGCAACAGAGACTACGCCTGAATAACAACTTCACGCATAATAGGAATACTGCATATTATCGTCAAAGACATTTAGCAAATTATGTGTATAAATACAGCGTACATAGTCACAAAAGTGCACAGTCTTAAAGAGGAGTAGAGAGTAATTAGTAATAACTGTAGTCAGAGGCAGTAAAAGGCAGTTAAAGCAGAAATAATGAGAATAATAGCCTAGTACTCACAAGTGTGATACAAGGAGTCTTTAAGAAAAGACAGAAAGGGACAGACAATTAGCGTGCGTGCGTGCGTGCGTGCGTGCGTGCGTGCGATTCGGATTCTTGGTTGATATCCAGATCAGGGTTTGGGAACTGCTGGACAGGTTAGGTAGGGTTTTAAAAGCACAGGGATCCATAGCGATGCATCACATAGTCTCAGCCTCTTCTGTCTGTTAGCACTACGTCACATAAGCAACTCTGTGCTGAACGTCTGATGCGCACACCCTTGTAAGCTCTACCGACTTTACGAAAGTGAGGACGTCGACGTACATTGGCCGTTTACATTGTCACTCATAAAGTCTGTATCTGTAATTACGGTGTGATGCTAGTGCAGAGCTATATTTACCAATTTCAGTTGTTACATTTATTTTAAGCAGTAACCACAGTCTACTTATCTAATAGAAATACAATAGGCTACCTGAAAAGCCAGAGTTGTGTTGGTAGGTTTCTCAACAAATTCCTCTGTATTAGTTTAACATCCGACTTTGTCATTGAGTTACAGAGTTGGTCGTTGTGGATGTCAATCAAAATACCTCTCCTGTCAAGTAGGCGAATCTTGATGCAGTTAGCCAGCACTGTGTCCCAGACTTTACATAAGTAAAGGCTGGCTCTGCGAGACTATGCATCACATAACCGGAATGGGGTCCTTAGGGTTCAGGGGTAAACGTCACAGGTTCAGGAACAAGATTGATGGGGGAGGTCTTGATGATTCATGCTCATACTGTATATGTTCTGCTGGGTTTCACAAAAGCACTTTGTACTCAAGAGGAATACCACTCAAATTTTAACCATCATTATATTCCTTATTATTCCATATACGTTTTAACGCTGACCTCTAACGCAGGTCAGCGTTAAAACGTATATGATAAAACAGTTTGACGTTGTTGTCTTAAAAACAGGGTAGATATGTATTTCATGGCATGCTGTCGACTCAGCGGGCAAAAAAAAGGTTTCAATAAAGCTTGTCACCTCAAAGTTGAGTGTTACCTAGTTTCTGTTTCGACAGTCCAAACAATGAAGGCCATAGTACTTTTCCTTCAGTTATTATAATGATATAGTGAATATCTGCGTCGGTACTTTTGGGAAACCAAGCAGTAGTTCAGATGGAGCTCACTCACGCGGCGAGCCTCTTGCTGAAACTTTGCGGCTTTCTTAGTGTCCGCTACCGCGCGTTCCACAAAGCCCACCGATTGGTCCATGTTGCTTTCAATCCTCTCAATCATGCCTCCCTGATAGCGGGCGGTATAACAAAGGCAGAAAAAAAAGCATGCAAACAAAATGGCAGACAGAGGAAGACAGAAAGAAATAAAGAAAAGACGTATTCTGTACACAAGCTGTTCCTTTGTGTGTGTGCACGCGCACGTGATTGCGTCTGACCAGCAATTTGTGAAAGGCAGTATCTGGTCCAGTCAAATAGTGTGTGTAAAAGAAATGCAGATAGGAACCAGGAAATACTGAAAAAGTAAATAGGGTTAATAAGAAATGCTGCAACAGCGGTTGTTTTGAAACAGATGAAGCTAAAGAACTAAAATAGAGTACAGTACCTTGCGAGCTTTGGTCTGGTACTTTATCGCCTTTTTGGTCTCCAATTTAGCCACAATTATATGGTCCACAGATTTTGATACATTCTGCTCGATGTTGTCTACTATGTCCCCCTGAAAACATAAATACAGTCAAATATACAGACGGAAAAAATACTATATACACAGGGACATGCTGAAACAAAAGAATGCATTCCAAAACATTTGGGAGAAGTAACTACATTATTAAAATTATCTGGAATTTCAAAATTCAGAGCTTTTAAGGAGGGTACGGTTGCATTTTTTAAGTAACTATAGGGCTGTGTATTGGCTGGCGATGTGATACGTATCACGATACAGTGGCCACGATTCGATATATTGATATATGTTGCGATACGTTGCAATAGTGTAGGCAAAGCTTACTATACTCAATCGCTATTGCGATTTCTAATTTGTGGAAAATGGTCAAAGCCATGCTAATGTGTGGCATCACTCCATTAAATAACAGAAACACTTATGAAAATGTGCTCAGGGACTGCTGATGGCTTTAAGATGAATCTGGTAACAAGTATCTTTCCTCTCTTTTGAGGTTAATGTAAATATTTTTTTAGATGGTCCCTTTCACAAATAAATTTAGTATATATAAAAAAAAAATCTATACCATTATTTAGAGAATTGATACAGTATCGTGAACCGTAATATCGCGATACTCAGGTGTGTCGATATTTTCTTACACCCCTAAGTAACAACATGAACAACACACAAACAGGAGATTTGGATGACAAGCAACTTACCTTAAAACTTTCCCTCAGAAAGCGTAACCAGTAAGAAATATGGGGTTACACTTTATAATTAAATGAAACAGCCGGTTAACGTCAAATTACTGTTTATGCTTAATGTGATGAAACATGCGATTAATCCCTGGCGTTTGAAGAGTGTATGGAGGAGTGGATTATACGGGTGTACCTGGCTCTCCACCAGCATGGCGATGTCTACGAACATGTCATGGAGCTCCTTAATGCTGCTTTCCAGACGGACAATGTCTTTGTGTCTGGCCTCGATCTCACTCAGAGCCTGCTTGGAGATCCCAGAATCCACTATCTGCAGGGGGGAAGAGTGATTGATGATCTTATGATTATCTTATGATTTTATTGTAAAATTTATACATTTTAAAATGTTCTAAATGCCCCTGCACTTCCCTAGCATTTCCCCCATGAGTAAATCGTTAATTCTCAGTTAGGCCTACAATATTTGTAATGTTGATATACTCATTTAGACTTAATAGTCTACTATCTGCATTAAAAGGGTCAAATATTTTCACCCACAGACGCACAGAGACAGAGAGAGGTCACATGCACACACACACGCACACAGGAAAGGCTCTTTTGAATGGTTGCAGTCCCTGGCCTATGCAGTTGTTGCACACGCTTCCTGTGTTACAACATAAACTATGGTGTTAATGGACGTGGTAATCACAACCACACATACACATACACACACACACACACACACACACACACACACACACATACCCCTGCAGTGAACACAGCAGCATTTCCACTCTCTAACATCTCCTCCAGTTCTTCATCTGTGGTGGCTTTGCCAGCTGCGATAGCGAAAGAGAAATATTATATATTTTTTATTTTGGTTAAAGTTGTGAATTAATGTAATCGGCAATAGTTCATCACGTGTGCAAATGTCTCACTGATCTCCAGCTGTCTCTGGATACGTCCTTTACTCCGCTCTCTGAAGTCCACCTGGGCCTCATTGTATTTTGTCATCACCTCCACAAACTTCCTGGACAGCACTGCATGCTGAGAGAACACAGGAAACCTTTGTTCAGAGCAGAAATAAGGATTCACGTGCACATTTAGCTCTACCTGTTGGTGCGGTGAGGGTTTCTCAAAAGCTAAGCTATGAGTAGATTTAAACCTGTTTATACTAACAAGCTAATTAAACTAGTTATTGATATTTGAAGCAATAATGATGTCAACTTTATGTGACGTAAACTACTATACCTTCGCTGTATTTTAACTGTAATTTACTGTTAACTTTTGGCAGTTTTTTACTACTTTCATATATTGGCTTCTAAAAGCATCAAATGTTTTATGTTGCTGATATCAGCACCCTCTCAGCTACAATTAGGAAAATATCACAAAATATTTTTGAGAAATTTAACTAACTGTTTATGATTTTAAAATGAAATCATTTTTTTGTGTTTTTATCATGTAAAATAGCGTATAGTTTTGTTTGCAACACATTTTGATTCCTCTGTGCGTTGACTATCTTTCAAATTCTTCTGAGTTTGAATAAAAACAAAAGTAATTGAAATTTAATTATTTCTGTATTTTAGTACCAAAAAAATTAAAAGTTGTACCTTTGTTTCTCATTGTGTATTTTTTATTTATTTAGGCAAGAGATTTTAAAGGCCGCTTTGCCATTGTCTTGTGCAGCCTGTTATGACAATTAATACATACCATATACTGATTTCTTCAGCGGAGTGTCTGAATTATTAGCAAAAGAAAACACGAATATCTAGCGTATACCGTTCTGAAGATAAGATCCTAAATATAAACTATGCCATTTCATCACCATTCAAGAGTGCATAATGCGAAGCATTTTAGAGGCAACCTTGCAGTTGGTCTTGTACAGCATAAGCCTTATACCGATCTCTTCAGCGGTATGAAGAAGAAGTTTCTAGCTTTTACCGTTCTGAAGATATGATACGAAATATAAACCTATGCAAAGAAATGGCAAAATCCGGATTTAGGGTTTAGAGCATGGGTCTGCAACCTGCGGCTCTTGAGCCCTATAATGGCTTCCTGTAGCTTTGACAAACATCATATAGAACTTAATCTAGGTTATGCCCCCCCACTTCCCCAACCACATAATCTCAAATAATATTTAGCCTGTGCCTTATGATTTCACCAGTGCCCAAATGGATCTAGGCCATTCAAAATTGTGAGTGCACAGTAGCTGGGTACAGGCTATTATTTAGTATATTCTGTTTTCAAATCACCAGAAATCACTCCTACACCCTGGGACAAACGTGAATTAATTACAATTTAGTATTAGTAATTTTGATGGGCTAACAATAATATTTTCTGCGGCTCCGAACAGATAAATATAAAGGATTTTGGGCACAAATGGCTATATTGGTAGTAAAGGTTGCAGACCCCTGGTTTAGAGGGTTAATGCAAAACAACTATTACTAAAAAAATATTAACTTCTGATATACCACCTCACACAAAACGCAGGAATAATGATTTAAATACTTCTAAGTTTGCAATTTCGGTGGGACATTATTACTTTCAGTATAAAATAATTTCCTGTTACACTGAAAAATAAAACTGGCTAGAACAACAATGTCCAATACAATTGGAAATGCTACACACTACTATAGAACAAAACAGTGGTACAATTATTGAACAAGTATATATAGGGACTCAAACGTCAGACAATTATGGCTTTGTACCTGCGATTTACGTATCCTCATGTCTGCTGAAATCCTCTCCTGCTCCTCCGCCTCCAGATTCCTCTCGATAGCTGAGAACCAATCAAATATCACACTCATGATTAACATTCAAATTGCTTTAAAACAAAATGCTTTACATGTTACTTTCATCTTACTGGTAACATGACATCAAGTGTTGGGGTGTGTGTGTGTGTGTGTATGTGAGAAAATGTACTTACTCTTGAGTTTGTTTCTGGAATTGTTGGCCATCTTTTTAATGTCATTAGTGATGGATGCCAAGTCATCTTGTGTTTCTGTGCAAGAAGAAACATGCTGTATTATAACTTTTTTTACTTTGTGAGGGAACCTAAAAAAAAGAAAACACCTTGTGTGAACCTCTGCAACATTAGAAGACCCCACTAGCAGATTGTGGGATGTATGGGGAAACCGAAACATATGACTGAAAAGTATGACCAACGCTTGAAGAAGGATGGTGAAACACTAGGCTAGGCTCTGTGATCGCACGGAGAACATTTCCTCCATGTGGGTCTTGTTTTGATAGGTTGAGGGTGCTCCAATCACTAGTATCCAATAGTGTAACTGCATCACAGCTCTGAGCCTGACTACACAATAGGCCTTTTTCACATTTCCGGGGTACGACTTCCACTTCAATGCTTCTGGTCGGATACGCATTTAAAATGCTGCAAACGAAGGCACATATGTTTGATCGTTGCGTACCTTTAAGTATCAATTCTAGTAGAAATCAGCCATATCTTTGTTTCCATTGCTTTCCAGCCAACAAGGACCTCAAGAAGAAATTGATCTTTGCTATTCAGAGGGATGAGGTGCCAACTTTTAAAGTTTCACGGTGTAGTACCGGTGTAGTACCCATGTCTGCAGCACTCATTGCCCCGGTAAGCAGGATGAAACCGGAAATTTGGACGCACTTCGGAAATGATTGTTCTTTGCATGTGAAAGAGGCCTAACATTTGAATTTGATGACGCAAGCGCAGACGACAAGTACTGTTGGAAGCCAGCCAAGTCCAGGGCGATTTTTAAATGGATATCACATGTGGAGCCATTTTCAGAGCATAAAATACAAATTTTTTATTATATCGTTTTATATTGTCAATTTTAACACCAGCACTGATGTTTCTCATCACAATGCTGTCTTATTATTTAGTTTACAGCTAAAAGGAAAAAAGAAAAAACACAATTTAGTGTGCAGTTACACTTTAAAATAGTGTCTAGGTAACAAAGTGAAGCTGTCACCTGCAGTGGTTCTCAATCCTGGTTTGGGGTCCCGCTGTCCTGCATGTTTAATATGTCTCCCTGCTCCAACACACCTAATTCAAATGAATGGGTCGTTATCAATCTCTGCAGAAGCCTGATAACGACTCATTTATGTGAATCAGGTGTGTTGGAGCAGGGAGACATCTAAAACATGCAGGGCAGCGGCCCTCCAGGACCAGAGTTTGAGAACCCTGGTCTGTATAGTATCAGAGACATTATATAGAGGAGACATGCCACTTCGAGAATTTTGAATGGAGCTCTATGGGAGAATTCTGAAACGCCAAAGGTGACAGTTGGAAGAACATGTCCCGCCTCTCCCCCAGAAGAGCCAATCGCCTGCTTTAGAATGGCAAAACGGATAACCTTTTGAGCCAATTTGGTGTCCCGAAATCTTGCGCATGCGTAGTGGGAAAAATGCTTTTTAAGCCTTATTTTAGGGCAAAAATCACCAAACGTTTTAAGATGGTTTTTTAAATCAGATTTGACTCGCGATTGTATACGTGCAATTCTTACGTCCCAATGATCACTGAAAAGCGGTTATGGCTCTCTCCCTATTAATGCCATTGAGTACTTTCTAAATAAAAGTCCTGAAGTTAAAAGATGGCTGCCGAGTGGCGAGACTTGCCTATAAGGACTTTGATAGTAACCAAAATCCTCTGTTCTTTGTTTTCATATCAAGGCCAGCTGTGATAATGATAATGTGTGTGTGTGGCCGTTTTGAAATGCTTGTGCACTTACTGTGCCATGTAGTTGTAGAAAAGTCACATAGACCCACCTCAAGGCAGGGTTAGTTATTCTCAAGAGCGCTTATTCTCTGATAACTTAGAGCTCAAATCAAGACAATATCACACAGTGCTACTCCACACATCGAAAAGCATTGCGAAGCAAACAGTAGAACTACGGCTTTGTTGTTGTGAGCGGTGTTCGCCACTTTGTTTATATTGCCATTTACAGAGCCAGGGCTGTGTAGATTTGGTGAATCTGACTAAATGTGTATTAGCTTTCAACAGCTGACTTCACCGTTAAGTGCCTTAACCGTGAAGACAAAATGTATAACAAAATGTTGTACAATTCTTAACTACTGAAAACCTACGGCTCATTTTCAGTCTACAATAGCCTATGTACCAGAGCTCAGCTCTGGCCCAGAAAACCCTGCATGTGAAGAAAGTGAGGGGTCGGACAAGGAAAGGGTCTTACTCTGATCTGATGTTGGAGCAGAGAGGATTACTGAGTAGAGCTTTTTGACCTCCAACACATTCGCATCGATCTTGTCAATACTGTTCCTGATATCCTCAATCTGAAAGATAAAACACACAGGGACTCTCAATACAAACATTCCTTCACGTGCACACGCCACACATACGTGCGCATACACACACACACACACACACACACACACACACACACACAAATACAGACAGACCTGAGAGAAGAATTCATCCATGAAGGCTGCATTGTCAATAGCAATCTCCACCTCCTCGTCATCTTGATCACACGTCTGAAAGAAAAGGAGAAAAATATAAAAGGTAGTCAGCTATTACAAGCTAATTGTAATTATAAGTACGACATGCCACCACGGTCACCTCATTTGCTAAGGTCCTCAAAACCCACCTCTTCAAGGTTGCCTATGACATTTGACCCTTTGTTCCGCTGCCACTTGACTCCCTTGCCCTTCCAACAAACTATATGTATTATGTATCTATGCATTATTTTATTTTGTTTATTTTGTATATACTATGTCCCAGTTCTTTTTGGTTTGGGTGTGTCTTGTTTCTACAATGTATATTCTGCTTTGGTCACATGTTTATTACTAGAATATATATGTCTCAGCCAAATGTTTTATATCTATCTATTGCCTATTTGCAATGTGTTTTGAAATGCATCCTAAATTAAATATGTTATTATTATTACCATTTTTATAATTTCCAACATCTATGAAGGAAGATTCAACAGAAACTGTAGGGGCGCAGAGCAAACGCCGCCGTGTACATCTGACAACGTCTTTGTTATGCACCCACATTAGGGATTTGTCCATATTCCAAGCTCAGAATACATCAACATTGCAACTATTCCAGTTAACAGTGGAATTATACTATGGCAGTAAACCACATTTACTGCTGCCCATTCATATTCCACGACACCACATTTACATCAGTTACCTTCCTCAGTACACTGTAAAATGTCATAACCTTGGACCTTTCATGTAATTGCCCACGTTCAATAAAGTTAAGCAGTCTGCTACACTCAAACAATTTAAATAGTTAAAAGAAGTGTTAAGTAAGTAAAGGTCACTCAAACAATTTAAATAGTTAAAAGCAGTGTTAATTAAGTAAAGGTAACAAACACAAGCAGAGTAGAAATAGGCATACGGTATAGCCTAATAGTGGTGGTGAATATTTGCTCTGTGAGAGCCCAGGGACGAGCATGTGACCACTTAAGAAAACTAATGTGATGGAAAATATGTACGCACATAACATATCGGTGACGTCAGCGGGCCGAAGACAAAAGAGATAGACAAGAGAGGGAGGCCAAATTAAAGGAATAACAGGCAAATACTGATAAATACACAGGGACGAATTATGTGGGTAGGCTATACCGCTTCTAACATGTGGCAAATCTCACAGGCGCTTGTGTGTGAACTGAACTGGAACCCTTGATTAACTGGTAAACAAACGACTGGGGTCTGGTCTGAACACTTGACTTTCCTTGTTGCGCAAAGATCAAAGTCGAAGCATTGAATATGTCACTCTCGACTCCCCTTACTGCTCTCACGTCACCTGATATCCCAGATGACCGTGCTTATCAACGGAACTGTATTAAGCCACCTTCTTAAACCATGACTGTACTGAATAAATATCCATCTACTGTATATATTCCGTTTACTTGTAATTTGATGCCCTCCACTCTGCCCTTATTATTCATAAAGACTTGGGTCACATTTGGCCTAGTTGTGCGCACAATGGCTATCATTCAAAGCAAAAGAACATTAGTTCCCAGAGCTTTTTATTCAAAAGTGTGAACTTCAAAACCCTCCTCTAAAATTTGAATTGCAAATGCTGCCTTAATACCGTTGTCCTGGCGATCCTGTTTAGCAAAAACACAAACGTAGCAAAACACAAGGCACCATCAACACACAGTAAGACACACACAGCACTCATACACCATATCTGTGCTGTTGAGATAACACCATACTCATTTCCTTCCTTTGTTTTTCTCGATCAGCAAAAACGAGGGAGAGGAGAGGCAATGTGCTACAGTAATTCTTTAACTGTGTCTAAATTAACCAGAGCCAAGGACAGAAACTTGTCTCTTTAGAAAAACAGTTGGATGCTGACATGAGCAACTACTGAGTGTATGGCTTAGTCACGACGCACAGGGCCACAATGGTCTCATAAACATTATGACACCGCTAGCCTGTACATAAACCCTTACTGTGGGGCAGGCTCTGGTAAATGCTGCATTATTTCAGACCGAATTATTGTTAATCATAGCCTACATGATTATAAACTAACCCCCTCTTCAACAAATAAAATATATTTAGCCATGTATAAAAGATTAGTAGTACAGAAGACTATTAAATTAATGTATTAATAGTCTCGCTAGAAGGTTATTTGTGGCTTTCACGGACATTTATCCTTAAAAATTAACTGAGATAGTTTGGCCCACCACTCGTGGGAGGAACCGTGGGGGTCGGGTGCGCTGTCATATGGGTGTCAGTGAAGGTCAGGGTTCTTAACAGACCAGACCCGGGCTGCAGAGGTTAGCTCTGGGGACGTGGAATGCCACCTCGCTGTGGGGGAAATGAGCCAGAACTTGTGCGGGAGGTAGAGCGCTCCCATTTAGATCTGATGCGGCTTACCTCTACACACAGTCTTGGTTCTGGGACCAAACTCCTGGATAGGGGATGGACTTTATTTTACTCTGGAGTTGCCCGGGATGCGAGGAGCCATGGAGAAAGACTTTCGGTCTGTTTCTGGAAAACCGTCCGCCACCTCAGGAGGGGGGAAGCGGGGAACCATCCAAGCTGTGTACAGTAAAGATGGGACGCTGTTGACCTCAACTGAAGAGGTAATTGGGCGGTGAAAGGAACAATATGAGGAACTCCTGAATCCGACTGACACGATCTCTATTATAGAGACAGAGCTGGAGGCTGATGGGGGATCATCGTCAATTTCCTTGGGGGAGGTCACTGAAATCAGACTCGTTTCAGGTGTGGGTTGGTCTCCGCCAGGGCTGCGCTTTGTCACCAATCCTGTTTGTAATATATTCATGGACAGGATATCGAGGTGTAGTCATGGTGGGGAGGGGTTGCGGTTCAGAAGTCTGGGGATCTCATCGCTGCTTTTTGCAGATGATGTGGGCATGATGGCATCATCGGTCCGTGACCTCCAGCACTCACTGGATCATTTGTGTGAAGCGGCTGGGTTGAGGATTAGCACCACTAAATCTGAGGCCCTGGTTCTCAGCAGGAAACCGATGGAGTGCCTACTCCGGGTAGGGAATGAGTCCTTACCCCAGGTAAAGGAGTTCAAGTACCTCGGGGTCTTGTTCGCGAGTGAGGGGACTATGAATCAGGAGACTGGCCGGAGACTGGCCAGGCAAGAAGCTCACATAAAGATGCTCTGTTCCATTGTGTGGCTCATGTGGAGAATTGTGATTGGTTTCCCAAATAATGTATAATATTGTAAAAGCTTACCAAACTTAAACCCCTGGGTGTCCAAACAAAAGCAGATAAGAATACATTAATGGAAGAGCAAAACAATATCAGCATCAGAACAACATCCTAAACTAAAAGACCCAGGTCCAATCAAATTAATAATTCACAGTTGTCATTTTGTTTTATTAATGTTTGGCATTGCTGACCTTAGTGTAGAAACTGTTGTCATGTAATGGCTAGTAAACTTCCACTTGTTCCCCATGTCCTCGTTCTACCACAAGCTACCAACTGATGATTTTGGTGTCATATAGGAAATAGCTGAGGTTTTATAACCATTCCAAAGAAACCAATAAACACCTACTAACATGAACAGACAAAGACAAATTATTTACAAAGCCCCTATGGTAGAGATTTACAAGAAACTACTAAATAAATAAAAAAATCTACGTTGTGTTTTCCATTTACTATAGTATAGCATTAGGAGTGGTATCTGTTTGTTATCTAAATGAACGTCATAGTGCTATAGGCAAAGATAGCATATAGGTAATCTAAACAAGAGTCAAACAAAAGGAGAAGAAACCACACCCTTCTTGACACGTTCAGTATAGTTTAAAGGTAAATCAGCATGGTGAATTTAAATGTAACATTATTGCCATTTGCACCACAAATGGATCTAGTTTACACGGCTCATGTTAAACAACAGCCAGTAAGCGTTCACATAAACCCATAGCTCCAGGCTAAGCAATTTTCCTGAGTTTCCTGTTGCTCTTCTTTCCAAAGGTTCTCTCCAGTGTTGTCAGCTGACACACACACACACACATAGCCACACCGCCACATGCTGCCTCCCCTACTAGGAGATCAACATTGGGAATGAGAGAAAGACAGACAAACAGACAATCTGTGCGGTTATATTGTCACAAATGCCGATAATAACACAATGTGGACTGATCTACTTCACCCCTTCTCTTCCTTATTTCTCAGACTTGAGAAATAGCTACCATAATAATAATAATAATAATAATAATAATAATAATATCAGCACAATAGCAGTGTCTGGATCAACTCATTACACAAACTTTGAGAAAGCGCTACCAGTGCCTCTAGGGAAAACCCACATTACACAAACGTAGTATATTTGGCTAACAGTTCCAGGTAGCTATGGAAACACATCCTAACCAGCCCTAGTGGAGCAGGGTCATATCTGGGGTAGCAAATTATCCTAACTGAATCCTCATCCACAGGGAAGGACAATTAACCAGGAGATATCTTACTGTATAAAACCTCATCAATCTTTTGACAGATGTACCATTTCACACTATGCAAGATCAAATCAAAACATGTTATTTGGAATTATCTCAAATTAATCTCCTAATTTACTTAAATTGTGCAGAAGATTTATACTTCTTTTCCCACAATTGGCAGTGTCCACATCTTGGTGGGAAGTTATGGTTTTAGTGTTACATCCACAATTCCTTCTGCAAGACTATCCTTTTTTGGATCTTTGAGTGCTGAAACTGTGTCCATGCACCAGTATTTCTGCGCATGACAAATATTTGTACTGTATGCCTATAGGGCAAATAGGCCTACATACTGTACACAGCGAACGTCACATTCTACAACAGTAGGCTATAAATGCAATAGGCTACTGTTAACTTAACTGAATGACAATTACATCTGACCGTACAATATAGCCTATTGGTCTAATGTACAAAAACATAGTTGAAGAAAAATAAATCTAAAAGCCTATGTAATAGTGCAAAGGTAGTCGTATTTTGTTGATGACATCGCTGTCAAGGGAAAAGGTCTGACAGCAATTAGATTAAATGAAATACATTCCTTGACTTACCGCTTTGAGTTGCTCCAACCGGTCTTTCATCTTGACAACTTTTGATTAAACACTCAAATGAATAAATCAACACATACACTAATACCCTGATCGCCTACTAGTATTAATAAAGATGAGAATGCCTCGGCCAGCTGGCAAGCTACAGTAGCTGCATACGAAAATCCCACCGCCAGTAGGCCTACTGTAAGAACACTAAACTCTCCAAAAGTCTTGTTAAAAGTATATTTTAAGGTGCCATTTTGAATAAAAGTTAATATTTTCCACCGATTTTCCATACAATATGGCTGCTGATGTTAAAACCCGTGGCTTTTGCTAAATCTCTTCGGTCAAGGGATTAAAACAACAGTTGTGTACAGGCGCATAATCTCCTCCGATGGCCCACAGTAATCGTTCTAAAACGCACTTTTCTGGTTAACGCATGCGTAAAGAGCCTCTTGTCCACTTCTCTGAAGCCACTCCCTGGCTGGGCATGAACGAAGATAGGTACACCTGCACAATGGTCCGCTTATACATAAATACTGAAGTCTCTTAAAGAAGAGCGCACTCGTCCAATCGATACGACAGTCGGTGCAGTGGCATGGTGGTTCATTCATTCGCTCAAACTAGACAGCCGAATGTCTCGTGTATTTAGACCAGATGTGTCAAGTTACAGTAAAAATATATTCAAATACTACTGGACAACCGGAAAACGCCTATTTACACGAAACAAACGATGAGACCATCGAATTAGCACTCCTGCATGGAAGGGGAGATCACGAGAACCCCATCATTGGCTAGTCATTCATTCACACGCAGATTGTGGTCGATTATCTGTGTAAAGCCGCTAAGGAAATTGTTTCTTTGGCCCATGATTGATGAAAACTGGCAGATGCTTTACTGTCTGACTGAAACCAGTGATACCACTGGTAGTAGGTGCACAATGTCGTGACTATAATTCGCAATAAGATATTATTCGAATGTTTAATTGTAAACATGTAAATATTTAACAATAGTGGTTTACAAGACTTGAGTAGCAGACTAAGAGACGAGTGGCAGACTAAGGATAACGTCACAATTTGGTTTAGCATCTATTCACGCTGACGTCACGCGTACTATTATGTATATCTCACTCACAAATGCGCAATCATTTCCATCGTAACATCACTGACACCTGCTGGTTGTTACTTGGAGCTGCGTCTTACCACATCTAAAACCTTTACGACAGACTGCACATTTATTACACCAACTGCACAAATACTTTCCGGTTTCATTTATGGCATATAATAGTGAATATGTAAAAACAAAGCTATAGCAAATAAATGTTTTTGTGCATATTTTTGACGTTACCATTTTTTCAGGTCACACGGTGGCCATTCAAATAACCAAGACAAAATGTAAGTGGGCAGGAATGCAAAGATTAATTTAACATGGCAAACAGTGAATATGTCAGGATACATTACATACAATCCATTTTTAAACAGGAGGGAAGGGGGGGGGGCAGGATAATGTTGACATCCAACAAGTTCAGTGTAGCCCAATTGTAATTGCTTTGCACAAGCCTGCTAAAAAACTAAGCTAGTCAATATATACGTTATGCGCATATTTTGGACGTTACCATTTTTTCCAGATCACAAGATGGCCATTCAAAGATAAAAAAATTAAGTGGACAGGCATGCCAATATTACTTGAGAACCATACACATTAATAAACTGTAAGTTGGTTGTTTTTTATTTATTTATTTATATATATATTTTTTTTAACATAACTGCTTGGCTTAATTTATATCTACCCACAACTCAGATCTTACCCACTGTTAGACAAATTCCAAAAGGAAAGAAGACTTTATAGAGAATGTTTTTATTCAAAGTTTATTCCCCTTAGTGCTTCCAGTGGGCCTTACAACGGCATTATGTTAGCTGGGTACGTTCAGAGGAGGGTGCTCGACGACAGTAGCACACTGCCATGCTAAGAACACTAGGGCAGGCGCGCAAAATAGGAACCACAACTTTCTCTGCAATGTTTTCTATTTAATTAGCGGTTTTAAAACAAACAAAAATGAGTCCAAAAATAAAAATAAATCTTCAACAGGACTTTACAGTTAAGGGGGCCAAACTCCAACTTCCTGTCCATGGTAGGTGGGAAAGGGGGCATTAGGTAACAGGTTAGAGGTCATCGTCTTCTTCTGGGAGTGCCGTTTCTGATGCAACCTAGAGAAGGAGAAAAGCAAGATCCAATAACGACATAACGTCTTGATCCTACATATAAACACTTTGTATGACCCAAGTCACATTAAAACATGCTGATAGCAGCAGGCCCACTCACTTTAAGGTCCTCCTCATATCGTGCAGCAAGAGTTGGGTCCATCTGGACCTCTGGGGGAGCAAGGGCGGGCATCTCCACAAACTCCAGGTTTGGGTCACCGATAAGCTTCCTGGCTAGCCACAGGAAAGGTTTCTCGAAGTTGTAGTTACTCTTGGCGGAGATGTCATAGTACTGCGGATGCACAAAAAGGTAAATCGTAACTAGCACACTTGAGTAGTCAACCATGAAGTTAACTAAACTGCAATTGAACATAACGGAAGGGGGCTTTACCTGCAGGTTCTTCTTACGGTGAAATACGATGTTCTTAGCTTTGACTTTCCTGTCTTTAATGTCCACCTTGTTTCCACAAAGGACTATGGGAATGTTCTCGCAGACGCGCACCAGATCACGATGCCAGTTGGGTACGTTCTTATAAGTGACTCGGGAGGTGACGTCAAACATGATGATAGCGCACTGAGCTGTAGAGTTGTGCACAATGTAACTGCATTAGGCTCCTACATGTTAGCACCAAGCGCACATGCATGTACACTCTGGTTCTGTCTGGCTCTGCTGGTACAGATTTTATGTGGATTACCTTGAATGTAATAGCCATCTCTGAGGCCTCCGAACTTCTCCTGTCCGGCAGTGTCCCACACGTTGTACTTTATGGCTCCTCTGTTGGTGTGGAAGACCAGTGGGTGAACCTCTACTCCAAGTGTTGCTATTAATAAAAAATACAAACAAATATTTACATGGAGCAAATAAACTTGTAAATTCTTGGGAAAACATTGACAGGATTACTATTGGAAATCGTAACATCCGTGCATTAACACACCTCATGCTACACATTTAATCAAAATATTGACTGACCAACATATTTCTTCTCGAACTCTCCCGTCAAGTGCCTCTTTACAAATGTAGTCTTTCCCGTTCCTCCATCTCCAACCAACACAAGCTGCAAGGGAACAAAATAAAGTGTTCTGTCAGATTATAACTGCCTTGTACTGGACCTACAATAGTTTGTTTTAAAACACTTTACCTTGAACTGGACCGATGGTTCGCCTTCCGCCATTGTTCAGTCTTATTGGTGATCTGTTTGAAATAAGCAAGGCAAGATTGTTAGATTTCCATAATCGCTTGGGCCTGGCAGTAGCGGGACATAGTTACAATTATCCAAAATGTTAACAAAAGAGCCAGAATTTCACATCACCAGTTGAAAATCGTCGCGTTTCTGTCGCTTTGTGTGTGTTACCCTACAGCTAACTAGATAGCCTGCTAAGGATAACTAATTCTAGCATGTTCTTTCATTGCCATCGTAGCTAAATGAACACACTGCGGCATTTAGCCAAGTTGGTCAAAGTATATATTCCCGATTTACACATATACCGCACTATATTAAGTAGCATGAGTCATATATACACACACAGATTATAGTATTCGTTAAAACTAAATACAGTCTTACTTTATACACTGTATATTTACGCGGGCGGCTTGCTGGCAGGCTAGCTAGCTTTAGCAATAGAGTGCGCCATAGAGCGCGCGGCCGTACGTTTATCTAGTTCGACTGAAACAATCATACTGAAGCATTAAGTGTTCCACGTCACAGGCAATCATTTAACACGTATAACACTTGCTAAAATAAGAGTGTGCTTTTTACGTTCATCTTAACATCACGCAAACACACAACGTTGATATAATGGTTTCAACGAACAATGTGGCGATATTATGAGAAATGTATGCAGCGCTAGCGTGTTAGCCACACCAGCATGGAAGCCATTATTTTTCACGATGCTACCGGGGCTAGCAGCCAAAACACCAATAGCTAAATCTACCGAATATTATAGCCCACGTGCTAATGATACTTAACAACCACAATCTCGATTAGGCATTTAACATGTACCTGCGCGTTTCTCGTCGTCGTTGAAAAGCACCTCACGATAACTACACGTATAATCAGTGATAGGTAGATAAACAAACGTTGTGCTCACCCGGCGTCGCAGCGAAGAGGGAGTAAATGGCTGCTGCGTTCGCGGGAGATTCAGCGTGGTACGAGTCCGTTTCCGCCCTTATCACGTGACCATCTCCAGCGGTGGAGAAAAAAACATGGCCGGCCTACGTGTGTGTATCGTCGTAGACTTGGCTACATACATACAGTAGACTAGACAGTCCAGTTTCTCTAGAGTACAAATGCCTTTAGCCCACTATACTTGTATTTGAGACACCCGGCCTAGGCATACCCTAAATCGTCCTCTTGACATATCCTGAGCACTACGGTACCTAAAAAAGTTTAAAAAAAGAAGAAAAGAAAATGGTTATCAATCAAATATGTGCTTGTTGCTTTTATGATGTAGGTGAGAAAGACCTTGATTCTGAGTGACAACTAGCATTCTCTGTAATTTACCCACATTAGATAACCACATTTTAAACTTTTTACATTTGATGATTGTACTGCAAAATAAAGTGTATTTGTTTTAAATATTAGTTACTACATATACCTAAGGATGTTGTGTACCTATCGACATTAAAACAAGGTATCCAATTATTCTGGTTTTAGAACAATGACCAATCAAAAAAAGTTTGTCTAATGGCACAACGTACCCCAAGGTAGGGGTAAAATGAGCATAGAGATGGGGTTCAATGTGCTACCATTAAAATTACACTAAATGAAACAATTTTGGTATAATCTTGATTATTCATTAATTAATCAATTTGACAAAGGCAAAAACTCATACTAGATTCAACTGACCTTTGTGTGTTACATATACAGAATGTAGACCATGTGTAATTGTGATGTTGTATATACTGTTATAGGCTACAGCATGATTGTGTGTGGCTTTAACTAAATATTAGTCAACAATTAGATATGTATTACATCAACGCTATAATGTTTAAAATGAACATTAACTTGTAACGGTGACACAGTCAGTGTGTGTTTGTGTGTACTGTATGTTATGCTGAATATAACAAAATAATACTAAAATACACAGGCTACTCTGTAACTATGCAGCCTATATAAACCTTTAGGGTAAATTGAGCCACTGGCTTAACTTGCCCCAACATCACTGACTAATTTTACCCCACAACCTCCATTTTGACAAAACTGTTTCACACAGTAGTTCAGATCAACAATTGTGCAAAGTTCATTACCTTGTTTTTATAGCTTACACTGACTTGAAATAACATGTAATAATCAATGTAATAAACAAATCAATATTAATTAAGGTGCAAAACTGATAACATTTGAAAAATTATTAATTTACCTGGCATGACAAAAGTCATTAATTTGCTCTGGTTTGCATACTCCATTGCACACTTCATGTGATTGAGTCTAAGACTGGTTGACCAATGTGAACTATACTTCCTTATGTGGTCATACAATAATACTTGTTTATGGTTACATATAGTGGGTGGCTGATCTTACCTACTGGCTTGACTTACCACGTTCTCCCCTACATGTTATTATAAATAACTAACAATAGTTTAAGGAAACAGACATGCATTGTTCAGCTGACTTGACTAAACAATCTTTCCATAGGCTCTAATTGGTTCATAATTTATCATTCACCAAATACTAGAATACTGTAAATTCAAGAGGCAGTATGAAAGAGAAATAGAGCATGTAGAGTATTTACAAGGACTTTTGTGCATAATAAGTAAGCAAGCTTAAACAATGATCACTAGACAGTAAGGAAGGCAAAAATAGACAAAGTCGATAAATATTAATTGTAGAGGGCTTCAGTTAGAGAGAATTACCCTTCACGCCAATTGTTTGTTTATTAAGTAGAATTGTTTACAATTATGGGTTGAAGGTACTATTGTAAAAGTGTTAATAAATAGTGTTTCACTATCATCATTTACAATATTTATTAATATGTTTGTTCTATGATTAAGGATTAGGATTTGTTCAGATATATATTTTTAATATATAATTGTATTTGTCACTTTATATATTATAGGGAACATCCAAAAGGTTTGTGTGTGGAGCGTTGAAGGGAAACAATATATGTATTGTTGGTAAAATGCAGGAAGTATGTAGTGTATGAGAGGACATGATACGAGAGTGGCAAAGAACACATCGGTAAAGTATTGTACACGAAGGTAGGAATTTGTTTATTTTCCTGATAAAAATTCGGTTAAAACTATAAATAGTGATAAAAGAAATGTGAGTTTGTGTCAGTGCCAGAAGATGGCAGTGATGCTATGCAACCGTGAGGATGGCAGCTGCCATTAATAAAATGCCAAAAAAAAAAAAACTACAGCTCTTAATAATGCCCATATTAGCCATTAATTTGAAACGTTTCAGTAATAAAACATAATTTTCATGTGGGGGTTTTGTAGTTAACTCAGGTTGCAGTAAGCAAAAGTCAGAGAATTCAGATATTTAAAGGGCACGCAAGAATTAACGCACACACGCACACACGCACGCACGCACACACATGCACAAACAGAGACAGGAGGGGAGGGCGCTAAAGTTCAGACTTCCTCTCATCACATGCAGCTTAAGCACTGGACTGGTTTAGCACACCTAACAAAGTACCGGTACTTGTACGTGGAGGTACATTTCAAAAAGGTATTTATTCAATACTTTCATATATTTTAGTTGATTTCCTGTGGGTGAAACAGCACAGAACAAAAGATGGACTTACTTAAAATGTATACTCTATATGAGTGATGTATTTCAGCCAAAGCAGATTTCTTTTTGGTAATTAAAACCGTCCACGCACACATGCTACCTCATAAATAAAGCTGTACATAGTAAAAATGTTTAATTGTGAAGGCCATGCATTCCCCATCTACTCTTTCTTTGGAAATATGATTCATTTGTTTATTTTGGTCCAGATGAACCTCCATGAAGAGGACAGTTCTGGTTCTGAAGCAGGGTCAGAGGTCAGTTTTGGGTCTGCTGCTGCTGAGACAGATAGATTTGGCTTCATTCTGGTTAATGGATCCACAGCTGGGTGAGTAGTCTGAGCACTGTTAGCAAGAGAAATGATACTCTCTCTCCATGACGCACAATTAATTAAAATGTCAGTCAAAGCAAACAGACGTGCATCATTCACCTAGATTCCACTGTGACTTGAGGTCCTACAAAGAAAAGCCCACCCTTACAACAGAAAATAGCTAATTTTAAAGTCTCCGAAGAGGGCACATTTGAAAGTCTCTGATAAGGTGTAACTTAAAGCAGTGTAAAATCAGGATTATGTCCAGTCAGCGAAACATTTCAACCTGTCACCTGCTGACTGTATACTCTCCATATTGATAACATCCTGACCTGTTGCTATGGAGACTTGTGTACCGGCATCTTGTGGTTTTCCTGTTTCCTGTCTTGTTAGTGGTGCAGCATACTAGCCCCGCCCCCCTCCATGTAGCCATGCAGGCCTACTACTAGCAAAACATAAATGACGCACATATACATTATTGTGTACATTACAAAGTCGATCTGCATAAATGAAACATGCATGCGTCCAGTGTATGGGTATATAGTTAATATAAAAATGAATATGTAGCACGCAAATGAAAAACGTAGTATTACTGCAGAGCTTGCATTTCTGCGTATGTGCCGTGTACCAGGAATCTGGGCCCACCCCCTGAAGTTGTTAGGCAGAGAGAGGTCAAGTGGATTAACATTATCAGCCAGTGGGACCGCATCCTTCTGAAAAACAAAAGCAAGGTATGTGCAAATAAAGAGCTCTAATATCACAACATGAAATGTCATTTAAAGCAACAATGAAGCCTAAACGTTTACCCTATTGGTAAACAGCTATTGACTGTATTTACCTGTTATAACTGTGTTATTGTGGATTGTATGGGGTTTCCTCATTTCAATGTTGGTCCTTGAAATATTATTTCCACAATGGATGGGAAAGTATTATTTTTGACAGGTTTGGTTGTCTCCGTTACCTGTGCCTTTCAGGTTAAAGAGCAGTGTCAAAAGGGCATCCCGGCATCTCTCAGAGCCAAATGTTGGCCACTGCTGTGTGGAGCAGCAGCTAGAATGAAACATAATACAGACATCTACAAGGTACCATTTAAATAGAAAACAGATGGTAACAGATGCAGTCCATGTATATGTATACGCATATGTTTCAAGAGTAGCCCAAAGGCACTCAAATGAATAAGTAATCCTGTCCAGTTGGACTTTGGAGGGAAGATACAGGCCTACATTGACCTCTTTTAAAATAGTGAAGTGATTTTTCTTTATTATAATAGTTACATGACCTATAGGGTGCCACAAACCTTGGATGATACTGAAGCAAGTCAAACTTGGTCTGAATCATGGTTTGTGCACTTCAGGGCCTGCTGAACAATGGTAGGATGCCTAGGGACAGTACTTAGTCTCCACTAAAAACATCTCTCTATGTGTCAGTCGCTAGACTCGAAACCTGCGCTGCAGAGCTGGGTAGAGATGATAGAAAGGGACCTGGACAGACAGTTCCCCTTCCATGAGATGTTTCTCTCCAAGGATGGACACGGGTGAAGAAACCTTCTAGTTCAAATTGTTTTCCTGTTGACAATGCCTTGTCAATATTTAGCCTTGACACCGTCTTCTTTGTTCTTCTATGTAATATAGACATACCTTCTGTATTTACTCTCCTAACCATTCATTGTTTGACTGAATACAAAACTTAAAATCACACCTCAATTTTTAGCTAGGGCATCTCGTGAATCATTTGTAAACTAGTATTTTATCTGAAAGTGCTAATTTCCTATCAAGTGAATGTAGGAGTAATTTTACTGTGGTTTCTGTGTATGCGTAGGCAGCGCGGTTTGTTTAGAGTACTGAAGGCTTATACCCAGTACCAACCAGATGAGGGCTACTGCCAAGCTCAAGGGCCCGTGGCAGCTGTACTTCTGATGAACATGCCCGCTGAGGTAGAGGCCAATACAGAACACATCAACAATGCTACAGCTACCTTTATAATGCATGATCTTATCTAACAAAGGACCTTTACCTGTCACTCATATTTGCCTTTGACTTACATGCAGTTAATAGTCCAGATGAATATGTGAAAAGATGTTAGGTTGCCTAGACTAGTCCCAGATGTTGTTTGCATGCTTGCTATATTGTGTACTGGGTGAGAACTAAGTCTATACTGATTCACTGACCATTGCTTGTAAAGTTCTACACTGTATTAGCTATTGCAGATATATCTGACAGTACAGCGTCCTCTCTGATTCTGTGTATCTTATGGGAATCTCCCAGGAGACATTCTGGTGCCTGGTCCAGATCAGTGAACACTACCTTCCTGGATATTACAGCCCTCTGCTGGTGAGGATATGTTACTGCACCCACTGAAACATCTTTTCCATCAGCTCATTCCACAGATAATTGCACACACATGCTGACCTCTGTACAAGATTACAACATTAAGAGCTACAATACACATTTTCCTAATAGTTCATAAACATCAGGAAAAATATCCAAAAGCACATAGTCTCACATTTACGTTTATTTCTTATGTACTGTGTTAAGGAGGGAGTTCTGTTCGATGCAGCCATGTTGACCTGGGTTCTGAAGAGGACGTGTCCAGCCATCCACAGACACCTACAGCACCACGGGGTGGAACCTCTCATGTATGCCACGGACTGGCTAATGTGTCTGTTCACACGGCACTTGCCCTTCAACACACTGTTAAGAGTGTGGGACCTATTCTTCTGCTACGGTAAGTTTTGACCAGATTTACTGTATTTATACTGTATAAATGGATAAAACCCTACGTGACGTCAACCATAGACTGTATATATAAATGGATAAACCCTTAATGGAGCCATTATCCAGTGTGGCTACTAGTGTTAGCCATTAGCCACCATGGCTAATAGTGTTAGCTACATATATTCTCCCTTATTTCAATGCTTCTGCTGTGTTAGCTATTAGCCACCATGGCTGCTAGTGTTAGCCACCAGCCACCATGGATACTAGTGTTAGCTATCATCCACCGTGGCTGCTAGTGTTAGCCACTAGCCACCATGGCTACTAGTGTTAGCTATCATCCACCATGGCTGCTAGTGTTAGCCACTAGCCACCATGGCTACTAGTGTTAGCTATCATCCACCATGGCTACTAGTGTTAGCAACTAGCCACCATGGCTACTAGTGTTAGCCATTAGCAACCATGGCTAATAGTGTTAGCTACGTATATTCTCCCTTATTTCAATGCTTCTGCTACGTTGAGCCATCATCCACCGTGGCTGCTAGTGTTAGCCATCATCCACCATGGCTACTAGTGTTAGCAACTAGCCACCATGGCTACTAGTGTTAGCCATTAGCAACCATGGCTAATAGTGTTAGCTACGTATATTCTCCCTTATTTCAATGCTTCTGCTACGTTGAACCATCATCCACCGTGGCTGCTAGTGTTAGCCATCATCCACCATGGATACTAGTGTTAGCTATCATCCACCATGGCTACTAGTGTTAGCTATCATCCACCATGGATAATAGTGTTAGCCACTAGCCACCATGGCTAATAGTGTTAGCCACTAGCCACCATGGCTACTATTGTTAGCCCCCTAGCCACCATGGCTACTAGTGTTAGCCACTAGCCACCATGGCTACTAGTGTTAGCCATTAGCCACCATGGCTAATAGTGTTAGCTACGTATATTCTCCCTTAATTCAATGCTTCTGCTGCGTTGAGCCACTAGCCACCGTGGCTAATAGTGTTATCCATCATTAGCTATATTCTCCCTCTCTTCCCCCCTACCACTCCTCATCCTGTTGCACAGGGGTGCGGGTACTGTTCCAGGTAGCGGTGGTGTTGGTGCGCACCGTGCTGGGCAGGGCTGAGCAGCGGCGGGAGTGCCAGGGTCAGATGGAGACGCTCGAGAGGCTCAGGGGTGTCAGGGAACACGTGCAACCGGAAGACGACAGCTTCATAGCGGAGGTGAGATCTAACTGCATTTTAGTTTGACACTTAACCATGTTAAATGTGTGGCTTCGCTAGACAATATTTCTCCAGAATGACTGACAACACCTTTAAAGGTCGCATTCAGGCGTAACTTAATTTTTTTATTAAAAGCATTTTTAATGTAGGAAAAAAAATCAAGCAGTTGACCAGGTCTCACTACGTCTCTTCTCAGGTGTGCGCTGTGCCGCTGTCCAAGAAAGACCTGAAGAGACTGACGGAAAAAGAGCTGGACAAGTGGCGGATAGACCGGCCCGCATCCACCTTTGACCCCAGGGAGCGTTGCCACGGATACCGCATGGTGTGGGAGAGGGAGAGGGCGGCGCAAGACGCGCTGGACAAGAGGGCGAGGGAAAGCAGCAACCTTTCGGTGCCCCTCGTCCGTTCGCCCTCCTCCCTCTCCCTCTCCCCGTCCCTCCTCCGCAAGAAGTGGAGGAAAGCGGGAAAGTTTGACGAGTGGGAGGGCGGGGCCAAGGTCCAGAGGAACTTCTCCATGGTGCTGAGTGACAGGCGCCGGGACAGCTGGCTGGACAGCGGTCCGACGGACGTGCAGCCCGTGGAGGAGGAAGAGGACGAAGACGAGGACGAGGCCGGCGCGGAAGGAACCTTCGAGGCGACCGTACCAGAGCCAGAAGAGACACCCGAGGCACCAGAGGATCAGCACCGGCACATTCCGGAAGAGAGAAGAGAACTACAAGAGACGGGGGAACAAGCGGAGCACAGCGGGTCTGCAGACAAACCCACAGAGACGGAGGGAGGCAGAGACTCAGCTTTTACGCCCTCAAAAGAGACTCAGTCTCTGGACAAAGCAGAGGGAGGTGGGGGGGTAGAACTGAGTCAAGGCCCAGACGAGTGCCGGTCCAGCGGAGAGGACGGAGGGCACCCAGAGGACGCATCACACCACGAACCCTCCACTAACAAACAGGAAGGGGACGTGGGCTGCATCAGCCAAATGCGAGATATAGAACCGCAAAACCAGGAACAGCTAGTTGAGAATAGATGCAGGGATGTAGCGCAGGAAGTAACGAGCACACAGGTGGCAGAAAGTGAAAATGTGGTCGTTGTATTAGAAGAACAGACCAATGAAAACATAGATACAAGTGGTTGCACAGAAACACAAGCAGAAGAACATAGAACTGAGGTATTAGAGAAACAAACTGATTCAGACTCGGATAAGGCAACAGAATTAGAAGCACCCGCACAGGCATATATAGAAATGCAAACGAAAGAGGCACAATCAAGTCCTGAAAAAGACCTTGGCTCACAGATGGACAGATGTGTCGAGGCTGTAGCTGTCACACCCCCATACACCACACAAGACACATGGGTGCAGCAAGGGCAAGATGCAATCACACAGACAGAGGAAAGCTCGCACAGAGACACTTTGAGAGACCCCGATGCTGAGCCATTGGCTGACATCGAAATTAGAGCAGAATCTCTCGGCCCGGCAGAGAGAGAAAGCGACGATGAAGTTGTCGATGCACAGGAAAGGGTGGTGGTTGCCGCAGGACCACAGGAAGTAGCAGAGATAGGCGCACAACCAGAGACGCACCTGGTTTCACATCACAATGCGTCGTCGCTGCAAGAGATGAACGAGACTCGAGTCCTGGCGTTCGCCAAATGCATTGACACAGAAACACTCACGGGTGACCTGACGGGATCGCAGGAGGCATCCGAGACACAGATAGACACAGAGGGAGACACAGAGGGAGACACAGAGGGAGACACACCCTCATGCAACCACACCCCTCCAGATGACACACCCAAAGAAACGCTCACCCACCCTGTAAAGACAGATGACCCGGGTCGTCATGGCGATGCAGCGCTCGCTGAGCCGAACCCTACCCTTGAGCCTGACGGGACTGGGAATTCTTTAGAATCGGAGAGCGCAGAGGAGCCCGCTGCCCAGCCCGCCATCAGCCCAGATGTGGAGCAACCAAAGACACGAGATGATGACAAAACAATAGAGGAACAAGATGTCTTCACATCCCCACCTAGCATCCCTCAATTAGAGGATAAAGAGGCGTGCTGTGCAGCGGAGCAGCCCTCAGAAGACACTCAACCTCGGGACACAGAAGACGGAAGTGGAGCGGCAGAGGAGTTTACAGGTCCAGACGAGTGCCAGTCAACCAGAGAGGATGGAGAGCTCCCAGAGGACACATCTCTCCATGAACCCTCCGCTAACAACCAGGAAGGTGTGGGTTGCAACGGCCAATCGCAAGGAGAGACTCAGAGTACAACAGAGCCTGATGCGCCTAAACATAGCTTTGAGCCTGACAGTACAAGGAATTCTTTAGAATCGGAGAGCGCAGAGGAGCCCGCTGCCCAGCCCGCCATCAGCCCAGATGTGGAGCAGTCAAAGACACAAGATGATGACAAAACAATAGAGGAACAAGATGCCTTCACATCCCCACCTAGCATCCCTCAATTAGAGGATAAAGAGGCGTGCTGTGCAGCGGAGCAGCCCTCAGAAGACACTCAACCTCGGGACACAGAAGACGGAAGTGGAGCGGTAGAGGAGTTTACAGGTCCAGACGAGTGCCAGTCAACCGGAGAGGATGGAGAGCTCCCAGAGGACACATCTCTCCATGAACCCTCCGCTAACAACCAGGAAGAAGATATGGGCTGCAACGGCCAATCGCAAGGAGAGACTCCGAGTACAACAGAGCCTGCTGCGCCTAAACCTACGGTTGAGCCTGACGGGACTGGGAATTCTTTAGAATCGGAGAGCACAGAGGAGCCCGCTGCCCAGCCAGCCATCAGCCCAGATGTGGAGCAACCAAAGACACGAGATGATGACAAAACAATAGAGGAACAAGATGTCTTCACATCCCCACCTAGCATCCCTCAATTAGAGGATAAAGAGGCCTGCTGTGCAATGGACGGTTCAAGCACAACCAACAACCCACAGCTTGAAACCAGCGATTCAGACCTTCCGGAGGTGCCCGACGTCAAGCTCGATACCACTGGACTGATACAAGCCATCGGGCACCGAATCAGCTCCACGGATTTCTGTGTCCGCAAGTCATTCAGCTCCCATGGGTCCCGGTTGACCCACAGGCTCTCCGAAGACCTCTTTACTGCCCCACAGCTATCTATCCCATCGCCACTCTCTCCCCCACCCAGCCAGTCCAAAGACAATGTATCAGAACCGAACCCTGTTGTTATCAACGCCATCCAAATGGGCAGTGGCACCACTTCCTTGTCACCACAACCTAACCAGGACCTGGTTCTGTCTGTACCGAATACCGGAGATGACGATGATGATGATGGTGAGGCTATGCCACTGCAGGAGGTGGGGAAAAAAGACGATCAGGTGCCCCCCCGCGAAACCAAGCGCTTTGGTCTCTTCCGCCTACTGAGAGGAGAGCAGCCCAAACAGGCAAAAGATAAGGGGGCGGCCAAAATCCCGGTCCCCAAAATCCTGATTCAGGACTTCAGTGACGGCGTCGGGAAGGAGAGAACACTTGAGGACGTGGAGGAGAAAATTAGCTCTAGGGAGAGGAGGAGGAGGAAGCGAGAGCAAGAGAGGAGAGAAAAGGAAGAGGAAAAGTTGAGAAAGAAGCGAGAGAAGGAGATTGAGAAAGAGAAGCAAAAGGAAAGGAGGAGAACCAAGACACAAGGAAAAGGTTTCAGTGTCCAACCAGAGCAGAGACCAGAAAATCCAACATGCTCGGTCCCTTATGTTGAAACCTACTTCTAAATCCTACATCTTGGTATAACTTAAAACATTAAAAATGTAAATAAAAAAAATGTTATTCACATTTTTGGACGGAATTTGTGACAGTTTTATTCTTTGGAGAGATGTGAGGCTTGTGTTCTGTACACTGATCAACAAGGTGAGTACCACAGGAAGGAATAAAAAACAAGAAGTTCTAGTAGTCCATTTTCTTGTCATAATCCCAGAATTCACACACCATTATTATTAGTATAATGATTATTGTTGTCAATATAAAAAAAATAAGGATAAATTGGTAGTAACATCTATGGGATTTCTATCCCGCAATATTGTGTTGTATGAACTGTAAATTATTTTCCTGGGCTTTAAAACACATCCAGCAAAACAAGTGCACGATTTTGTTGCGTTCAAAAATAAATATGGAACAAGAAAGGAGTCCATTTTAGTACTTTCTAAGGATTCCCAAAGCTGTGGTATGGACACACAGAAACACAGACTTGTGTTATGTCTGGCCCTCCATTAGTCCATTGTCAAGGAGACTCAAGTGTCATCCTCGCTGTCACTGGCAAGCACGTCCTGACCTGTCAACGTCTCATTGGTCACCTGGGACGACGTCGGAAACACCGATCCAAAAAAGAGGGAGCGGAACTGTGGAAAAGAAGAACACAACCCCTTAGGAATACACACCATTTGCATGATTCAATTCATAGTCTCATGAATTATACGAGGGCTGCAAGCTGTGTGTTGTATTTGTTTGGTTAAGCAAAAATAACCAGATGACTTCAAGTCACAGACCAGAGAACCTCTTGCTTATTTTCATGGGGTCTGAAACCATTAGTATCAAAAGTATTGTGCCTAAAATGTGTATGTATCTGGAGCCACAGAAAATATAATACTTAGCCTATCAACATTAACTAATAGACCTAAATACGAATTCATTCACATTTGTTCCCCAGGGTGTAGGAGGCGGTGCCCCCCCACATTTTGAACTGGGGGGGCGGGGGCAGTGAAATGTTATGGGGGTACAGGGGCATGAAGCACTTAAATGCCAATTTCTGTTGACTTGAAAACAGACTATATAAATACTAGCCAGCTACTGTGGGCGATTTCTGTTTGTCGAAGCCACAGGGAGCCGCTGTAGAGGGGCTCAGGAGCCGCAGGTTGCAGACCCCTGCCCTAGACACAAGTCTTGTCTGAGAAGCAAACGTTACCTTTTTATTTGGCTGTCTTTCTATGTCGTCTGTCTCTTCCTCCTCTTCCTCATCGCTGTGTGCCCGAGGCCTGTGATTGTCTGCATGGGACTGGTCTGGCCTGACGTGACAGGGCAAATCAGGTGTGGGCGGACTTGCAGTTGTGGGACCAGGTGCGACACTGGTATCCATGGCAATGAGGAAGGAGTCCATGTCATCGTTCATGAAGTCATCAGCGGGGGGCGGCGGTGTGCATGCTCTAACATGGGAAGCAAAGGATTGTGGGTGATTTATAAACAATGGGAATGTCCCCTGATTATTTATCCTCTCAAATAATATGAATTAATCAAATGTACAGTATGTTATTTGGATAAGCACTTTACAATAAACAAATATAGCAATAAGAATAAAAAAGAAAATACTACAGTTTGGTGTTAAAGGTTAAAATTGCATACGGACTTCGTTTGTAAAAAGTAAAACCCAATAAAGCAGCAAGTAAAGTAAAACTCTGAAATAGTGCTGTACCACGTAAGTAGGAATATAGTAGCCTCACGATACCATCCTGATCTCGTGACTCTGCTACTAAATAAATTCCTACCTACGGCACTTTTTTTTATTAAGCTTCAGTTTGATGTCGCCTCGAGAATCATTCTAGAGACCTTCAAGCTGGTAAACCTAGCGTGTGGCCAATCAGCGTTGCACTGTTAGCTACGGACGTGGTTTAGGTGTGACAAAGATGAATCCTACCTACAGTAGTTTTAAGTGCCGTTTACCGTTTGGCATTTTGTTGACTTAGATTGGAATCTTTTTGACTGCGGTTGGAATCATCAGAAAGTGTAGCCAGAACAAAATTCACCTCCAGAACACTATCTGTTACTGACAACACGACAGGACTGACAGAAACAAACACACAAACATACAGACACACGTCATTAAACAATGTGCACACGAGAGAGTTGAGCATGATATCCGCGCGTGTTTGCATGTCGCCCTTACCTGCCTGGCTCATCAAAGTACATAGAAATTGGTAGACCAGTGGACTCTGCAAACACCAGCAAACCCTGGAGAGGAGCAGGTCACAGCAAAATTACAGCTGGTACTTAAATCAGTCAGAGAAACATTTAAACTTCTACCTCTCTCTCACCCGTAGCTCTTTTAGACAGAAGGTGATGCTGCTCTGAGCTTTGATGGCGAACTGGTCAAACTCATCTGAAGCCAAACACATCTCTGTAAGCATGACTTTGGAGGAATCTAGGAGTGGGGGAGAGATATGATCAAATGTATACAGGGATTAAACATTGTTCAGTTAATTTCACTGGATCTACAATGGATGACAGATCATTTTACATTAGCAGTTTTAAGATCGGCAGTACAGCGATCAGTGCGTTCAAAAACGTAATTGTTTTTTTGAAGTAGCACAACTCCCAAGGCAATTGTTGACTACATACACTCAGAAGCTACTGCTGCCATCTCAGAAAACTTAACAATGTCTCACACAAATCTAATTCTGGAAATAATTACATTTATATTATTACTGATTTACATATAAACACTTATTAACTTAAAATATATCAACTGTGTTTTCATGCATATACAATTATTGACGTGTATTTTGTGTATTTAGTTTATGATCGCTGAGTTTTCTAAATGTAATGAATTCAAAGAAAACGCTTACTCTTTATGTTCCACAAGTTCAGAATTTGTTGTCACCGTATTTTTTCACATTTTAAGTTACTGAAGCCAGAATATCCATAACATCAAATCTATTTGACTTATAGCGTGGTGTTTCCAGTTAGAGATGTCTGTGCTTTCTTTCAGAAGACCTGATAGCTTCCAAGAGCTGCTCACGCTGAGTATTGTGTGTGTGTGTGTGTGTGTGTGTGTGTGCGTGCGTGCTAGCTCCCTGACATGTTGTTGACCATTTGAACCATTAAAGGAACACTTCCAAAAACATCACACTATATATTACTATTATAACAGTTTATACATTTATATTCATATGGGCTATATATATATATTCAGACTACATTGTTCTATTTATTTGTGTATAATTTCTACTCGTTTAAGTGTTCCTTGGCAGGGCGGTAGGTTATTGTAGGCCTGCCCTACCAAAGCAAGGGAATCCATGATAGGTAAGTAAGTAAGTGAGTAATTGTGTAAACATTTTAAATAAGCTTTATGTGAGTGTGAGAGAGACAGACAGACAGACAGACAGAGAGATAGTGTGAGTAAGCGAAGACAGACAGACAGGACAGAATCACCTGCTTCATCCACGTGGTTCCGGAACAAAACATGCTCCCTGCTGACGGACACAGTCACCTCTTCCAGCGAAGGAGGGAAGTGTAACACAGTGTCCACCAGCACCCTGGGGGACAAGAACAAGAGGGACACACTATTACAATGAGTCATAGCACGTAATCCTCACATCATTTATTTCTCCAATATGTGTTTGTGCCACTTACTCCCTTAAACATAAGCCGAAATGACATTTACATGTAATTACTTCAAAACTCCTGTTGGTGGCGCACTATAGAAGTATCAAAGGTGAGTGTGTTCACACTCACAGAAATAGTGCGCTGCTTTTTATTCGTACTTTCCGTTTTAAATATTGTACATACAGGCTACTGTACTGAATGGTCTGAATTTATTCATCATAACAATAAGACTCAACAGACCTGGGCTGAGCTCTGAGCACATTGGGACACCTGTCCTTATCAAATACGGCCTGTAAGCTCTCGCTGTCGTGGAAAGACAAGTTGTGCGTCTTTAACAACCCTGTAGAATAAACACACACACACAGAGTTAAGGCCCACATTTGTCAGTGCATTAAAGATTGCCATTTAAATAACCTTGGAAATGTAAAGAAAATGTTGATGGAGGAATTCTGCAGATGTGTCAAGCACGTTAATGGCTTGACGCTCAGGAAATAGAACCATGTTCTAAACCTTGGCATCGACATGCATCAGACGCTTCCAGCGGGCGTTTCCCCTTTAAAAATAACTAGTTCTAAAACTATGGTGTCTTTTGACGCGCGTAAATGCCTTCAGTGGGCGTTGGCCTTAAAAGAATGTCGTGCACACAGTGGTCGACAGTGGGTTAGGTGGGCATATTGGAGCAACAGGTGATCGAGAAGTCGCTGGTTCGAACCCAAACCCCGCTAACTCCTCACCAAGTGACGAGGTGTCCCTGAGCAATACACCTAACCCTAACTGCTCCCGGTGGTCAGATGGAACCTTGCATAGCTGTTGATGTGTGAATGTGTGTGTGAATGGGTGAATGTGAAGCAATCCTGTAAAAGCGCTTTGAGTAGCAGGAAGGTTAAAAAAGCGCTATGTAAATGCAGTCCACTTACCATTTGCCATGCACACAATAAAGAATAATTGAAAATGAAACAACATGCAATATTACCGTGTTTACAGTGCAACGTGAAGGTTAGGCGGTTCTTCTCTCCGTCCAGCTCTATGTGACATTTCTCTACAGTCTTCTCCAGTGACGCCAGGGACCGAAACACTGCCTGTACGCTCTGACTCAAAAAATATGTGAATTTTAATGGGAGAAATGGAAGAGTAGAAAGAAATATAATGAATGTATAAGACAAACGTCTTTACATCAATCTCTCTCTCTATCTCACTCTCTCTATTGCTTTACCTTTATTGCCATCTTGCAGCGGAAGGCGTGTCCTTGTGAGATGGTGTACCTGTAGATATGAAACTTGTTATGGAACTAAACTGTGATAGCAGGGCAATGTGACAACCATTGATACACAACCCCATACAGACACAAACTCAAACAGATACACATAGACGCACAAACTAGCTAGACAGAAAAATTAATATAAATAAAAATACTGCACCTGCTGAAGAAAAGGGGTGCAAAGAGAAAGCATGCATATGCTGATCGAGAAGAGTTCACAGACCGCAGGGCCAACTGCGAAAAAAAAAAACAGGCCGATGCAAACAATATTATTCAAAGACAGCGGCTGCCCCATTTAAAGTTACGCATTGAAATGAGATACTAGGCAAAATGCCGCAGAGCTGCTTACCCCATCTTGCTGCGGTTCCAGGTACAACTCATCCCCTATCCTCGATAGTGAGTGGATAGCTTTGGCCAGAACTGATAGTTTAGAAAACACACATCATAAACACATAGCCTATGGTACATAGTAAGTAACTCGTCATAATCCATTGTGAATAACTTGTCAAAATGAGCTGTCCAGTGTGGATGAGAGAAAACGTTTACGTTACCTTTAACGTTTCCCCCGGTCACGACACTGTACATTTTGCAAAACGTATATAACTTAAAACTTTGGTATAGTCTACTGCAATTGGAAATGACAGGTTATAGCTCACGACGGCTAAAAGTTAGCTATAGTGCAACTTCACAGATGCAGTGGCGTTAAAACAGCTTGCCAGGATAATACACAAACAGGCTGAAATTAAGTAAACTGTGTGTAATATTTTCAGCATTTATCTCTACACCCATTTAATGCCATTAGCAGTAGGCTACCCCACGATGACATTAATAAAAGAGAAATCATGTTGTTTACGCCGCCATAACGGGCGTCCTCAATGATACCCAATCAGACGACATGCACAATATGTGTGGGCGTGGTTTGATTTTACGCTTGCGCATTTAGACTGCTATTATTTCCGAGTTGTTTCCATCGAATTACTTGGTTATTTCTTATGAAAATGGGATTAACCCTAGATATAATACACATTTAATTTGGTAGATTTTTAATAAAAATAAGATTAGAAGCATGAGCATAACATTGAATGTGTGTGTGTGTGTGTGTGCGTGTGCGTGTGTGCGTGTGTGTGCGTGTGCATAACTTTGGGTTTCTACTTAAAAGTAAGCAAACTCAGTAAGTGGCCATGTTGCACACACCTTGAGAATAAGGTCAGGTCAGTGGATTGGCAAATAGACAAAAATTTCCCAGCCTCTCTACAAATGTAACTGTGAAACCTGTGAGAGGTTCACCCAATATAT
>JAODUE010001265.1:0-12618 GCA_027564755.1 Amblyopsis hoosieri
AAAGGCCTGGAGACAGCAGTACAGAACTTGAACAACGTCAAGAAGGCATTCTCTGCCCTGAGTACTCTGCATTCAGAGAAGCTCAACGTATATCCCACTAACTTCAAGGTTAGTATGCAAGTTATTGTATTTTTTTAATAATTGTATTGTGTTATTTCATCTAAACATTCATACCGCGTATTACGTTGAGAGAGAGCTAGAGAGAGCGAGAGAGAGAGAGAGAGAGAGAGAGAGAGAGAGAGAGAAAATTTGCGAAATCTAAAATCACAAAACGTTTCTGTTGAAAATGACATATGTACCTATTTACTGTTTTCTAGTTGCTTGGTAATTGCTTGACCATCGTTGTGGCAGCGAGATTGGGAAATGGCTTCACCCCGGACGTCCACGCTGTATGGCAGAAGTTCCTGTGCGTGGTGATCGCTGCACTGGGAAAACAATATTTTTAAAAGCATGATTGTTTCTTAACAGACACTATTACTCAAATAAATGGAAATATAGTCATACATTTACATTATACATTTAAAAGTTTTCAAACCCTCTACAGCAGCATTTTCATAGTAAAAATGATTCCACATCATTTCCTGGATTATGGGATATTTTATTTATAAAAAATATATATTTTATGTAATTTTTGGACCCCCCCACCCCAAGATAGGTTGTTGTTGCCTCAAGGCAATGTTGTGCAACAGTGATACAGAATCTTAAAGAAAACTGAGTGACAATGTTTAATGTGTCATATCCTGTAGGCCTATAGGGCTGTGCCATATTGACAACATTGCCTGCCATGTGGGCATCTCACTACAGTCACAAGTATATGGTTTGAATGGAAACAGTTTGGCTGGTTTGTATGTTCCTTACATAGCAAAGTTGGCCCAGTGACGAGCACACATTCCACTTACACTTGGCCCACATACCTCAATGAATTACGGTCCATTAGTGGGCCACCTCTGGTGTGGGCCCATGACAACTCCATATCAGTTGACAAGAGCTGGCCCAATTCTGGCCCTATGTTGGACCATATGCTTTGAACTATATTTAGATTTCAGCATAGACTAAAGGGGTGCACATCAAATCTTTCAGATATTTCACATTCATTATTTTTCTGTTGCACAGTCCATACTTTTCTGCATCCAACTCAGACACAATAGAGCAGAGAATTATATCAAAACGAGAAGCTCAAGTTAGTCTCAAAAGGGGGTAAGGAAGGTCCATGCCATATTGGCTCGCAATGACTATCCCCTTCATGAGGATTTTGTACTTCTTTCAGGTAGAAGATATAGAGTTCCTACTCATCTAATAAGGTCTCCTTTGTTTATACAGCAATTGCTAGGCTGAATGACTGGTGGAGTTTGTGCTCAAATTGTCTCCATAGAAGTGATCCTGCACTTGCAATTGCAAAACTCTATTATATTGTCTGTGTTCTTTCTAGTATGTTGTTTTATTTATATACATTTATTTTTGGATTTTTTAGGATGGATTAAATGTGTGCATTACCTGACTGCAATCATTAATAATGATTACTAATAAATGTGACTTTGACTTTGGAATTTGAAAGATCAGAATGAGCAACAGAGGATCAGGGGTGGACAAGAAATGCAAATAAACTTTTTATATATGGCAGGGCCTATCATTTTGTCAAATGTTAATAGCAAACATACGTTTTATTTAGCCTAACAAAATACAGGCCTTTTTGAAAGCAAAAACTAATACTGCTATGATTTATGACATAGCCTACTCATTTTTAAATTGTGTAACTGCTTGGGAGTAAACCTAATATTTTCACAAAGCAGAGCACAAATCGACAGAACCAGAGCCATGGAAATAACATAGGGAAGAGTTAGTTGATTGTCAGCCAATAAGCTAGTTAGCAACAAATGTATCTTAAAACGCCAGTTGTGGTAGGTTGAAACAATTTAGCCCGGTTTAACAAAATATTTCACATCACATCCTTTTCTTTTTGTTGTAAGTATTTTATTTATTAGAAGCATTTCATATGATAATCATTTGAAAGTTAAAGGGAAGAGTTACTAAAATGGTTATAGCATACATTAGTTGTTAGAGTATGTCAGCCAACAAGCCAGCTAGCAACAAATGTATCTAAAAACTAAGGTTGAGGTAGGTTGTCACAATTTAGTGGAGATCCCCCCAAACTGTATTTATGACAAAGTTGCTACAAAACTTCACTGTATCTTATTGTTATAGGACAATGCAAAGAAATCCAGTATGGAAAACAGAGAGGGGCAGCACTCCACCAGATATAAGGAAGTACGTCTGGTAAAAATTCAGAAGCAAATCATAAGAGGAACGACAAAGGAGTGTGGTATTACCGCACACTTGCACGCTATGGCCAGAAGCTGGGTGTCGAGGCCATACAGCAAGGGATGGACATTTTTGTTGGATATGTGCCTAACAGAAAAATATTAAATGAAGATCAAGAAATCAGCTAGAAGAAAATGTGTCTCGAGCAGCAGACATTTACTTTGGGCTGTCACCCAAAGAGGTCAGAACACTTGCATACCAGTTTGCCTTTTCTGAAAAAATATGTGTTTTAGCTTAATGGATGGAACTAGAGCAGGCTGGAGCTGACTGGTTTGCCCTATAAAGGCATTCAATGCTTTCTATAAGGACACCACAAGCAAACATTCTTGCTAGAGCTTGTGGATTCAATAGGGTAAATGTCAAAGCATTCTTTGACAACTTGGACATTGTTTTGAAAAGGTACAAATTTGGTCCAGAAGACATATGGAACATGGGCGAGACATGTGTCGACTGTCCATAAACCAAATAAGATTGTGGGGTGGCGTGGTTTCAAACAGAGCCCGAGTGCTGTCCCTCCACTTACTTGCATGGAAGACATCAATGAGAAAGTGAGAAAGGCAAAAAGTCAGCGTCAGCCATCTCAATCTTATGAGGATGAGAACTGTTTCTGATTGGTGTGCATCGAGCATTATGCAAACAGCAGTTTCAGAGAGATGTGTGTTCAGTGCCTTGTATGTAAACAATGGGCCCACCAAGAATGCACACATGGGCATCCAACATACATCTGTCAACACTGTGATTCCTGCTCTTCCGCCAGTGATTTGATTTATATTTGAATGTTTACTTCAAGATCTCAGGTTCAAGGATTTATTTTTTCTAAAGGTGCTAAATGATTAAATGGTTATTATTCAAATAAAATGGTAAGTTATTGTGTGAAGTCTACTTGTTGCATAATTATTATGAGTTATGAGTGAATGTACAACATACAGTAGATGACCTATCAGAGAGATGAGTCTAATACATTTAAACATGATAAATTAATGTAATGTGTCTACTACAAATATCAAAAAAGTAATTAATATTTTAGAATAATTGAATAAATACCAATAAACCAATTCAGAAATATAGGGAGAACCAGCAATGGTGGTTGTCACAAAGTGTCAGTGCCCTTTATAGCTAATAAATAACATATTATTAAAAGAAATTACAATAAACAAAATACGTTTTTTTTCACAAAACATATTGTTCTATGATGTATGATGAGCCAATGCTGAGAAATATGCACAGGAATAAGAAATGTGACAACCATACCCGGTCTCATATGCATTTCTGAATTTGTGACTTGTACAATAAGATTTGTGCACCTATTATGGAGAATTTGAGAAGGGGTAACTGTTGTGTGTTTGATTCTGGGTGGTAATGCATTCGATCACACAACATTTAGGCATGTTTTGCTATAAGACAGAGGAGGAGATATCACACAATACAAAGTAAATATAAGTCAAAGATTTTTGACCCCCATCAAGGTGCTGTTTGCACGGTTGTTTTGGGAACTCTGAAAACAGTGACTTAGGTTGGATTACTCAATTCTTAATAGAGGTACTGAGATATGCTTATATTTACAGCATGCACAGTGTACTTATGATAAAGTTACATTGAATTAGATGGTACTACAATACTTACACTATGCTTATCACTTTGTTACAGGAAGGTAAAGGTGCAAAGCTTCACTTTAAATTACCGCCCACACAGCCTTACAGGAAATTACAGGTACTAAGGTATACTTATACAATCATTCTCAGTTAGTTACAGGAAAGTAAAGTTTTAAGCTTCACTTTTCAAATTGCCGCCCGCAAATCTATATTACAGTGTAGTTAAAAAAGAGATACAGAAAATTACAGGTACTAAGAAATACTTGCAGTGCACTTAGGAACTTCCAGGACATTACAAGGAACTAATCTGTCCTTAATTATAGAATGTTCAAATCTTAACATTTTTGTGAGGGTACTGAAGAATAAAATATTGCAGGGTGCAAAATTAGCTGTAAAAGTACCTAAAACAAATTAACATGCAGGTGCTGTATGCAGAGGACATCTACATTAAATGTATATGTATATTAAGTGAACTAGAATTACGTTTAGAAGTACAATGAATAAGAAACCTAATGTGTATATGCATGTACAGTATGCATGTATGCGTATGTATGTGTGTTGATATGGATGTATGAAATAGTGAAGAACGTTGTGTGAATATTAGGCTGGTTGTGTAAAAATATAGTATATGGGATATGAGGTGTAACTTTATGTATTGTGTAGTTACATATTAACCTTTTCTCTTTTATTTTTATTTTTATTTTTTACTTAATAACATAAACATAAAACAAATATAAATAAAAAACGTTGTTCTTTTTCTGATTTTAAAATACTAAAAAATACCCACTTAGTACTGTACCATACCCGTAACCTATAATTACATTTACAAGCACAATGAATAGGAAATCTTAAGGAATGTTCCTGTCTGTAAGGAAATACCCATTTAGTACTGTATGGTATACCCTTTAGTATCTATATTTACAAGTACAATTAATAGGAAATCTTAAGGATTGTTCCTGTTTGTACATTACCAATACCAATTTAGTACTCTATCATACCATTGTACATGTACAAGTAAAATTAATAAGACATCTAAAGGATGTTCTTTTTTGTACATTACAAGAAATACTCTATCAAACCTATAAGTAAACTATAATTACATTTACAAGTAAAATGAGTAAGACATAGGGATGTTCTTATAAATTACCAAGAAATACTCATTTCGTACTCTATCATATAGCTCCTGTTTGTAAATGAGGAAATACCCACTTAGTACTGTATAATTATTGTATAATTATTATAATTGTAAAAACAATGCTTTCGAAATTGTAATTCTCTATATATTATTTGTATAATATTGGTCAAATACTCATTTATCATTTATTTCTAGAATAATACCCTATACTTACGTATAATAATGTTTTATACACCAAGTACTTTCTTACCCAGTAAATACCGGGTGGTAATATAAAGTGTTACAAGATATGGATGACACATTAAAAGGTAAACATGATATAAGAGCTCTAATTTCTTGATGTCAGGGGTTATTGACTGGTCAATGTTGGTCCAGGAACGCATGTGGAATGTTGATCCATGGAGGAACACGGCAACATCTTTGCGCCGGGCAATATTTGAGGCCTGATGAAAACACTTTGCACTTGCCGCATTCGTTCTGAGAGAGACCATGTACGTATTCGATTGCTCTAACAGGGGAAGCTCAAGGCCCTATACAATATAATAAAAAATATGATATTTTGATGTTTACAAAAGTATATATAATAACAACGTGTAGAGCATATACACTATATTCCTTATCGATCCCTTATCCCTTAGTCATTTAGCAATAGGCATACTGATATATGTGTTTGTGAACAGCGAGACCAACGGAAACACGGCCCCATAGACCGCTATTGAAGCTGAGATTCAATGGGATCCTCCTATGAGAGATTCAAGTGCGCTGTGTCTATGGCGAAAATATCAAGGTTAATTTGACAACAGGCCAATACGCCATTTCCCGCATGCTTCAATTGCGGTCTATAGCTTTCCCCATAAGAAACACATCGTTAGTTTATTGGACAGTAGGCTTTCTTTAATTTAATGCAATTTTGTCGCGCCTCGAAGCTCAGCTTCTCAGTTTGATTCATGGAAAATTTCTCAATGAGGGCAGATCCTGTGATAAACAGCCAATCATTGACAGAAAAACTTTCTGCTACGTTCGTATAGCCTATACTGGAAACCAGAGAGTGTTCGATACAGCACAGAGACAGCGTTTGTATTTCGTATACTTTTTTATAGTCTATATGTTCTCAGTTTGTTTGGTAATTAGGGCTGCTTTGTTCGTATTTTGTGATTATAATTGATCTGCTTTTTATGCAACACTGCACACCATTTTGTTTAAAATATTAATTGGGTCAGTTGATTAGGCCAAAGGCTACTTCAGGAAAGGCTTAATATTAATGCCCATCAGTGATTTAATTCAATAGCAATAAGTTCAGCCATGTTGTAGCCTTTAGTATTTCCGCTGTTTCTAAAAGGACCAGCCGCCAACCAACATCGATCAGCAAACTATTTATGCAGGCACCGTGGCACCATATTGTTAACTTTCCAGAAATTATAGACTATTAAACATTGACGTCTCAGTCTAAAAATGAACAATTAGGCCATCCTATATATGAAAGCAATACCACCATAATTGTGCAGGAATCCATACAAGCAATGGCCTATATACGTTTTTGATATAGTATTTTTAACTAAATAAAAAAAAATGTTTATGTAATATTTTTAAATAGCATTTAAAACGATTAAATTCCACATTGTTAAAAAAATGCAAGAAACTCGATCTATTTGAGTCCTCATGTGACTTCTGGAATTTACCAGGCAAATACAATGAAGAGCTTTGAAAAGACAGACATAGACCATATACCTTTCAATGGGGTCATTTATTAGTGGCTGTTAAGAATTTTTTTTCCACAAACATGCTTTTAAAAATATTGTTTTCCCAGTGCGGCGATCACCACGCTCAAGAACTTCTGCCATACAGCGTGGACGTCCGGGGTGAAGCCATCTCCCAATCTCGATGCCACCACAATGGTCAGGCAATTACCAAGCAACTAGAAAACAGAAACGTGATTTGTTAGATTTCGCTGATGCTCTCTCTCTCTGTGGGGGGGTGGGGGTGTGGGGGCGGGGGGTGGGGGTGGGGGTGTGGGGGGGGGTGTGGGGGTGGGTGTGTGGGGGGGGGGGTGGGGGGGCGCGCGGGCCCGGGGGGGGGGGGTCTAGGGTCCAATTTGAGGTCGGGTAAAAAACCCAAAAGGCCCATTTCCTTCAGCGGCTGAGCAATTTGCTCCGTGTGTATAGCAGCTCTGGCGGGTGAATAGGTGGCCGAAAACATGCAATACACTCCCTTACTCCAACACTCTGTGAAAAGGTCAGCCATTTTGACTGCTTAGGAATTCCATTCATGTCTGCACTTCCCGGAGCGTGTAGTGGAAACGCACGAATACACTCCATACGCCATGGCGACAGCAGCCATATGACTGACACGGACGAAACGCGCACAGTGGTCGCCTCTAGTCCTGTACGGTCCCGGCCATGTAAATGTTAATTAATAAATGCGCTGGGTAGGTAATTGGTGGTGCAACACAATAATGCAGAAAGCAGGTAAGTCGTGAGATGTCGAAGTACTGACAGATAGACGCACGTCAGAGCCGCGGCTACAGGGAGAGACGGCTCCCTCAGGCGAGGGGTCCCACAGTCCCCTGTAACCATGGCAGCCGCTCTGGCAGAACCGGCGGGGCTGGCAGACGTGATATAGCTACTCTGTGCATTTCATCATCCGTCGCACCTTTTGGAAGTCACACATGGAGCCAACGCTCCGGGGGATAGCATGCACACGCACACACACACAAACGTGTACACACACACACACACACACACACACACACACACACACACACACGTAGACAGACAGACAGACAGACACAGGGATTCGTGCTGCAGTCAGTGCCTCAGAGGAATACCAAAAGAGACGGCTCCGCGTCCCCAGACAGCCAGAGACGAGGCTCATTAGTGACCGTTTAGACAGCGGTGTCTCCAGCACGGCACATAAGCACAGACTGAGGCTATAGCACACCCCATGCTACACATGCCAGGGAGATCAAGGGCTCTGCAGAACAACCCCCCCCACACACACACACACACACACACACACACACACACACACACACACACACACACACACACACACCCCTCGGGCACCTTGCCGCACTCAGAATGAACCCAGAAAATCCTGAAGACTCACGGTGAACTGTCAGCAACCGAATACACACTCAGTGGATCAGGTGGGGGGGGAAAAAAACGGGTTGTAAGTAAAAATGCCCTGGCGCTGGAATATAAGATACTGTAGAAGCTGCCAATTACTTGTCTCTGTGCGTGTGCGCGTGCGTGTGTGTGTGAGCGAGCTTGTAGGTGAGAAAAGGTGGGTGTGTCCGCCTTTACGGATGGCTGATGGGTTAGAAATGCAAGAATCCTACCTTTGACTTGACTCTCATATTCAGCGAGGATTTCTTTGTCCTTCTTGCTTTTGTTTGAGTTTGACATGTCGGCTCAATACAGGTGATCGGCCACTAAACAGGTGCAAAACCTTTTCTTCCTTCCTTCCTTCGATCTTTTATTTTATTATTTATTTTTGATTTAGCTTTCCCGTGCGTCTACACTTCCCTGGGCGTCATCGCCGTCCACAAGTCACACTGCCTGCAAGAAAATCCATCCGGTGCCGCAACGACACATTGGTGGCGTGTGCTTTACCTCCACGTTGGACCGCGGCCAGAGGAAGAGGTTTACCCGCTAGAGAGCCCCAGAGCCATCGCCAGGTCACGGAATACGCCCCGGGGTAGCCGGACGACCGGTAGATGTAGATCAAACGCGGAGCGACGGCGAACACACCCACGCACGCACATACACTGGTTTGCGGTGGAGACCGGGAACACTATACACGCCCACTAGGTAGCGAATGGACCACACACGAGCACACACACATACACAGGCTTGCGAGTCCTGTTCCCAGGCAGGTTATCGTCGGGTATAGAAGCAGTGTTTGGTGCATCCTCGCCCAGGTAAGCAGTTTTCACACGAAACCCAAACAGAGCGTGATGATAATCATAGCATGATATCTTATCAACGCCGGTAAGCTGGTGTGACAAGTAGGCGGGTTCAACGTTTGGAGTGACAGCTGGTTGGGCCACTGTCTAATTCACAGCGAAATATATACAGTTCTATATTCTAAATAAGTAATCCGTTGCATCTGGCCAAATTAGCCTATCGTTTTAAATCAAAGTTCGAATCATGACATTATTTATATAATCTGTGTAAAGATGACATTTTGATAATGATGTATTCTTCCCAGAACCACAAACCAAAACATTATTCTGTTATCCAGATGGAGTTACCGTAGTCTACTCATATTATGAGCACATGAAAGAATATATAGATTTGTATGAAATTATCTAAAGAAATTATGATAAATGATTACAGTAAAATTAATAAAATATACAATAATTTACCAATTGAATATTTGAATATTTGATTAGAGCTTAATGTACGAGCAGCAAGGAGCAGGCAATCTGAATATTGCATAGCCTATTTAGTGTATTGTATTGATCTTAAATGAGTCAATCGGGCATCACTCTCGAAATTGTTTTTTCTCCAGGTAACAATTGGGTTTACGAACCAGATTGTCTGCATACCGGTAATAATGTGCGTTAGAACCGATAACCAGTAGACAAAACAACGTCTGTCATCTAGTGGTTCAACCTAATAACTGAAACTCCGTCACATAAAATGAAATGACGTGATCCATGTTGCTCACTTTCCGCAGGTAAAAGGCTGAGCGTCCTCACTTCACAACGGACCGCGTCATTTGTGAAGTGAGCAACATGTTCTCGCATCATGTTCCTTGTCATTGAGATAGTTGTTCCTTGAAAACATTTATGAAGCGCTAATAGGCCTATTCTTTTGAGGACAAGAACCGTTAGTGGCAGTAAGCGTTAAATACCACAAGGTGGGAGCAGAGTGATTTCAATAGCCTCTCTCACTTTTGCCCTCCCTCGCTTCACTCTTTTTCTATATAATCTATAAACCAAACCGTCATCATAGCAGCCTGTCTACAATGGCGTATTGCCCCGAGCCCCTTTTCTGCCCCTGCTGAAGTTAGGAGACGCGACTTTCACAGTACAATATTTTACAGAAGGAAACGGAGGTGGGAAAGGTGTCTAACAAGGTTATTATTAAGTCTCCGACATGCCAGTGTCGGAAATATTATTTCTTTGTCTCACCCAATAATTCACCATGACTCACATCATCATTATACAGGATCATCTCATGTTGCCGTGTTTCCACCTACTGAATAAAGGCGTCGAATACATGCATTAGAGAAGTCAAAGACATAATTTTTTTAAATAATTTTTTTTTAGAAAATGTCAAACATTGTTCAAATGGCACATAGAGATGCCCTACACAGTCCATGATTTTTTGAAAAAAAGTTTTGATATTTTTTTTAGAAAATTTCAAATTTCAAACATTGTTCAAACTGCACATAGATTTTTTGATTACGTCCTCCATAAGGTGGCTTTATGTCACATTCTGCCAATAGATCGTCTGTCAGAATGTAACATAGAGCCACTTACCCTAGTGACCTCTACTGTAGCTCAGTCAGGACCATTGTGTCAAAGTAGAATTTTATTAGCATCAGTTATTTATATTTGGAGGTATGGCTCTGTTCTGTGAGCTCCCTGCCTTTCCATGCGCATACATGCAGAGCCCTGGAGAGGCATTGCAGGGGGAGGTGTATTTGTTTTGATCGAGCCTCCAGAATGACGGACTGCCCCTTTTAAATGAAGCTGTGATTTGAGTGAGACGTGAGTAAAGTGACCCCACTTAAGTAGAATAGCCCGGCTACTCAGAGAATAAGAGAGGAAGACCTCATCCTTAATGGGAGCATCATCTCCAGCGAGATGCTGTGGGCGTTGCCACGGCACTGAAAGAGGAAACAAGTGCTGTTGCTGAGGTGTTTGCCACGGTGCGATGGCTTCCTGTTTCCTGTAGACAGGCGAGGATTACTTTGGCTTTCCGCCTATCGTTTCTTCCAGACGAAAAGGCAACCTGTTTGCAACCTGCTTTTGGCTGCGGATGGCCTTTAGCCATATTGTTTTATTAAGCGGCACATTTATATTTTCTCTCTATATATATCCTCCTCCCTCTCTCTTATCTCACGCTCTATAACTCTCCCTTATTCTCCCCTTAGTCACCCCTTCATCCTCCCTCTATTTATCGTCCTCCCTCCCTAGCTCTCTCCCTAACTCTCTCCTTTTCTCTCTCTCTCTCTCTCTCTCTCTCTCTCTATGTACCTTCCTGTCCCCCTCTTATTTGTCACCTCATATGTCTGCGTTGTAGTCCAGTAGCTTTCTAAGCCCACGTCCACCCAGGTAATCCTGTTTATCTCGTCCCTGATTTACTCGCACCCCGGGCAGACAACACTAACGCGGAGGTTGGACTGTGAGTGTCGCAGGGAAGCCTGTGTAGACGTGTAGCCCCCCACCCCCCACCCCTGCCCGCTACCTCACCATGCGCGGGCTTCACAGAGGTGGGAAAACAACCTGCCCTAATTGAGGAGGTCTGGCCTCAACACTCAGAGAGAACAGCGAGAAGCACACAGCAACCACCGGATATTAAAGGCGAGACGCGTCTGTGTCTCGGGGCCCGAGGTCAACTGGAGCTGGACTGTAGGTTACCCTGCGTGCAATGTGCAATGCACACACACACACACACACACACACAAAGACACACACACACACACACACACACACAATAACTTAATTCATTGCATTCTTCAGCTGTCTCAGAGGCCCCGGATCTGTAATAGAGCTGAAATGATTTTTCTCTCTCTCTCGTACAATCTGACACGTACACGTGCGCACACACACACACACACACACACACACACACACACACACGAATGCACCACTTTACATTGTATGGATGCACATGGGGTTCTCTTTCTCTCTCCCTCTGTCTCTCTCTCATTCTGTCACATGCACACACACACACACACACACGTGCACGCCCAGTCCACTTCAGAGAGCCCCTATAGGACAGCCATACATTCCTCAGCCAGCTTAGCGTCAGAGCCCATATAAGGGGAAGAGAACATGAAAATATTCCCTCTGATGAACAGAGAAATAAAAGCAACACAATGAATTCTCAGTGATCATGTTACGGGTCACGGAGGTACGACCCTGTGGAATCATACACGTTCCACACACACATGCACCCCGGTAGATGGTCTCTGGTGTGCATTATGTGGTATTTTCCACCGTCAGATGTTCACTGAAAAACTAACACAAAGTCACAATGTCATTTTGCCAGCAGGAGGAAATGCTTGTGAGCAGTCTTTGTTTGAATCTGCATTCCTTCAAAGCACTTCTAAATTACTTTGTTGTTTTACATGATGTCACCAAGTGAGTCCAAATGCTGCTGGCCAGAAATAGGACTTGAAAAACATCAGCACTGATGTAAACAGGGCCAGAAGATCTGAGAGCAACGTATGTGAATGCCACCTCAAGAAATGCACTATGCGCAATAATTGCAATAATTACATTTACAGTAATACATATAATACATTTATAATGGGACTTGACAATATGTTAATTGCAGTCAAAAAATCTGACCAATAGAGGCGTGTGAACTGATTTGTATCTTTATGGATGAATTT
>JAODUE010001266.1:0-12618 GCA_027564755.1 Amblyopsis hoosieri
ATTATATATATATATATATACACACATTATATATATATATATATATATATAATATAACAGCAAAGTAGAACCACTTAATGGATTTCTATAGGAGCATAAATGGAACAGTATTTTGCTGAGGAGCCATGCACGGCCTGAAACAAAGTGCTTTTACCCCCAAAACACTTCCATGCAGAACAGACCTGTGCAGAGAGGTCCAAAGGGGCAGGAGCTGTAAAATGTAAAAACGGGTCTCCTTTATTTGGCCACAAATGGGTATGGTCGCTCTGATACTGCAGGCTATAGCACAGCACAGCACATTATATAATGTAGAGAGAGATTCAAATGTAATGTATACAATCTTGGAAAATGCAGCAAATATAATTTATTTGCTCCAAACATTCTGTATGCAAGATACAACATACTGTATAGGTAGGCCTATAATACAACCATAGAACTATGAGAAAACACACAATATAGATAAAACGTGAGAGAAGTAGGCTAAATATAGGCCTAATAGAAATTATATTAACTGACAATAACGTTGTGGAAACTGTAAACACAGCCTATACCAGATTTGATAGGCCTATGGGTTTTTTATAATTGAAAGAGTTTATTTATTCTGAACGATGTCGTCAGTGAATAACATGGAAAATTATGCATATGTTGTTCCACAACTGTTGTCCTGGCTGAGTGAACAGTTTTGAAAAGTGGACTTATGAATAATGCATCCTAGCGATGGATTTAAAAACTCATTTTGTAGTGTAAATGTTACCAAAACATTCCCTGCCTGACAACGGTACATTAGAAGTGGCTCTATGAGCATATAAAACACTGGTATAGCCCACAGCTATGACTAGGCATCAAGCATTTGTCCACCATGGGGTTTAGAGCCTTCAGCCACTCTGCCACCCGTCTCTGGAAGTCCCTTCCACCAGACATCCGTTACATTGATTCTCTTCCCATTAAAACTGGCTTAAAAACACATATCTTTAAACTGGCATTTCAACATGATCACTGCTCATCTGGACACAGCAATCTTCTATTTTCTTCATTGATTTTAGAACCTAGCATAGATTTTATGCAGTGTATTCTTGTTTTTTTATTTAATAATTGTCACATTGTTATTTACTTTTGTCTTGTAAGGTGAACTTGGATGCTTTGAAAGGCACCTAAATAAAATGTATTATTATTATTAATATTATTATTATTATTAAGCAGCTTGCTTGGGAGTCGCGGCTGCTGTAGAGCGGGAAGCGAGATGCAGTGCATACTAGCAACCATAGCAACACGTTGAAGCCATCCACGTGTAACTGCAAGAAGGGCCGCATGTGTTTTATACCGTTTCATGCATGTTCTTATGTTGGCTGAAATAGAATCAAAAGGCATTTTCATTTCCAGGTTGCTATTTTCACGCTGTATGCTACCTACATAATTATAGATCATAGCGCATGCTCTGTCGTATATATATGCCAAATATGCCTGGTGAGGCGGCGTCCCTGCTCAAAACACATGCTTTGCAGCCGGGCGGATCCATCGCGGACGTCAACGTGACGGGAACCAACTTCACGGCCTGTCCCTTCAGAGCCGGCACACGCTACGGCGTGCAGCTCCGCCATCGCTACCTAGGCAACGCCAGCCCCTGGAGCCCGTGGAGTAACCGCGGTTACGCCACCACAGCCGAGGACGGTGAGATAGGAAGGCGTACGGTAGATGCTAGCCGCCTTTTTGCACACTCAGTTTACTCACGGTGAAGCTAAAGCTAAGTAGGGTTTATGCTAAAGTGGATTGATATAACACCTTTGACAGACAAAATAGAAATGCTTTACAGTAAAATATTATAAAATAACAAACTGCACATTATAAGATATCTTATACAATAAATTGTAAAATTAAAAATAATAATTTAGACAGCAAGACCACCTTGCTAATGAAAAGCTTGCTAAGAGGTGCGTCTCAAGGTGATGTTAAATGTGCGCACAGAATCCATAGCTGGTAAAGATAAAGGGTAGACCTGAGCACTGTGCCAAAAGCACAGCGACCTCTTCGTTTGCTAAAATGCAACCTGTCTCTCCGTCTGACAGCTCCATCTGCCGCACCTGCGCTCTGGAGACGGGTGTCACAGACCAACCAGAATGCCTCCAGACATGTCGTGCTACTTTGGAAGGTGCGTGCCTTTGTATGAGCGTGCACGCGCATGTTATCTACATTATTGTGTGTGTTTGTTTGTCTTTCTCTGTTGACCACGTTTTCCCTGTTAAATATTTAATCTAGCGTGTATCTTTTCCAGCCGTTGCATCACTCTTTGGCCAACGGCAAAGTGCTGTCGTACAGTGTGATGTGTCACAGTGCCAACACCCGTGTCCACGTCAACAACAGCGGCTGTGGGGTCGTACCACACACAAGGACTTCCTGCCATGTGCTGCTGCCCCCTGGTGGCCACTCCTGCTTCCTGACCGCCTCCAACTCGGCGGGAACCTCCCCAGCGGCTCGCCTCTACCTGCTTGACAGGGCCGACGCAGGCAGTAGAGGTGACTGGAGTCTTTCAGAAGAGTCTAATCATTTCACTCAGTCAACGTCCTTTAAACACATTTACTGCCGACGTCACGGCAACGTCACACACCGACGTCACAACAACATATGCAACAGAAGTCCTGTTAAGCTCCGAATATAAAAGATCTCTTTTACAATTATCCTTATCACTCAACGTAATATAACCTGCTATGTGCCTTAGATGATAATGTTTCCTTCCTTCTTACCAGTTTAAATATCTTCAGAGTGGGAATACAACCCATAAAATGCACTTTTGCCATTTTGGCCTGTTTTTGACAGGCATACATATTCTGGCACGACATGTCCTTGTCAATTTCGTCTGCTAACAACGTCCAACTGCCTTATACCAATATATCGCCCAGCCCTAGATCGATAGTAAATACAAGCAGAGACAGTGCACACACTAGGCCCGCTGCAGGTAAACACAGTCGACGTGCACAGTATGCAAAATAATGTTAGGTAGCTAAAAACCTATTTCACCATGTCAGAGAATTATTTCATGACGCTATGTCAACCAGCAGCTTTTATGCATTTTCACAATGGGCTGAAAGCAATAAAACGTGATCTCTGGTGGTTAATAGGGTGACAGGTCATTGGACTTCATCGTACTTCTGTTGCCAAACTGTGCACACGCGTCATCACTGTTTGTAAACAGCAAATGGGTCTATAAGCCAGTCTGGCCACACGGCAAATGTCTTGGTAAAGTCAAAGTCGTTATAGGCCAGTCTGGCCTATAAGATGTCATCTTTAATGCAGTCAAACGTTAACAAACGATAGGTACCGTATTTTAAATGACAAAACAGTGCACAACTAAAGTATTAATTTCTTAAAGGTATAGTAGATTGTAAGATAATACACTTATTGTCAAATTCAGCCAATATCGCCTCTATATCGCCACTAGCTAGACCGTTCTATCTGCATGCAGGCTAAAAAAAAGAATCCTAAAAATAATAGCCTATGTTAGAAGGGAGAGGTGTGTTTGTTTTAATCGAGTAGACATCAACAAGCCTTCTTCTGGGTGACAGTCTACATCTATAAATGAACCTGCAACATCCTAAACACTCTGTGTTCTCATTGGTCCCAATGTTTCCCTAGAGGGCCCGCCCCCGAGTCACGTCGCTGTGAGCCCATTGGACGACAGCAGCCTGGAGGTGCGATGGACAGCTCCGGACACCCAACCGCCGAGCGGCTTTGTGGTGGAGTGGCACGCCATTGGCAGAGAGGAGAGCAGTGAGCTACGCTGGGAGCGGCTGAACGAGTCCCGCTTGGCGCTCGTTATCGCAGGTTAGGCAAAAGATAACGGGTGTCATTTTTCATCCTGTTTCATTGAATGTTATCAGCCATGTGGTTGCTTAATATGACAGGTCCTGTGGCCTCTGTTTCACTGCTAGGTGGATAATGGCATGCACTAAGAGCAATGTTTGTTCGTTTTATGTGTGCGTTGATTCAGAGGGGGTGGAGCCAATGGTCCTCTATGCTGTAGCTGTCAATGTGTTGTACGGAGAGCATGGCAGCGGCAGGAGCACAATACTACACGTGTACACACGCCAAGGAGGTAAATACCCAGTATATGTATGTTCATGTGCTTGCATCGCAAAATCGAATCAAGTCGAATATATAATTTAGTACATATAATCTAAGACTCCTTATATTTTCAATAATCAGACTTTTTTTTTCTCAACTAGTCCAGTCATGGTTTCCATTATATTTGTGCTGCCTTTCCCTGAAGCGCCATCTGCTGGTCCCAAAGTGATAGTGCAGAGCATATCCGGCGACAGAGTAGAGCTCTCCTGGAGCCCCCTGCCTGTGGAGCAGCGGCGCGGCTACATCCGAAACTACACCATCCACTACGCACATGCAGATGGACACGCAGGGAGTGAGAGACACACACACACACACGCACGCACACACGCACACACACACACACACACGCACATGCACACGCACACACACGTGTAGGCCTGAAGTCACCCATTCAAATGCAGCTAAAGATGAAGTGAAATAGTGAATTGCATCTATGGACCCACCTGAAAATCTGTTCCTTTTTCCATTTGATTGACATCTGTCTGGCCCTCCTCTCCTCTCCCCTCCTCTCCTCTCCTCTCCTCTCCCCTCACAGGAGTGCATGTGTCTGCTGATGTGTACCAGTGTTCCCTAACAAACCTTCCACCTGGAAACTATGACCTCTACATTCAGGCCAGTACTGACGCAGGTGTGGGCGTGGCAGGCCCGCTCTCCAACGTCAACATAGGTGAAGTGAACACCGGAGAGGTGTGTTCAACAAAGGTGACCGTTCGGGTGGTGCTTTCAAGATCATATTATCAAAGTGAAAATAAAACGCACACACCCGTGAACGTACGCCGGATTTGAACGCACCTGAACAGCCTCACACGCTGTGGTCACTGTCCCTTTAACCCGCCATCTGTGCAGGGCCAGCGGAGGTGTCTCTGAACTCCACCCTGGTGGCGTGTGGCGGCCTGGTCGCAGTGTCCACCGCACTTGTAGCCATGCTGGCATGCCTGTCCCGCACCGACATGTACGTCTTACTCATGCACACACACACACACACACACACACACACACACACACACACGCGCACGCGCACACACATACTGTAAAAATCAAGCACCTGCTACTTGACTGTACCGCTTGATTATATTGTCCTCCCTGGGGGGGTTGTCACCTGCTGAACATAGACTCTTCCACTACTGGGAACTGGGGATGTGGGGGGCAGGATGGTCTAGTGGTCTGGGTGTTGGGCTCCTAGACGGAAGGTTGTGGGTTTGAACCCCGGTGTTGACCTACCTGTAAGCGTCCTTGAGCAAGATGCCTAACCCCCTAACTGCTCCCGGTGGTTGGTCGCACCTTGCATGGCAGCGATCACTGTCGGTGTGTGAATGAGAGGCAAAATACTGTCAATATAAGTGCATTTACCATAAACTGAAAGCGTCATCATGACAGCTTCACCTCAGACATGGATCTGTAACTCAATTAAATAAGATGATTGCAGTGTAACTTCAATAAGCAGGTAAGCTTTATTGACCCATTGGATCAAAAAGTCCAACAGAACGACTCCTTCAGAAGGAGGCTCACTTGTGAAACGGTGGTAGTAACCATAGCAACCTTCCTTGCAGGGTGAAACAGAAACTGTGTGAAAACATCCCCAACCCTTCCAAAAGCAGTCTGGCACACTGGAGCCCACAAAGCCACCTGCAGGTAAACTTTAATTCCATTACATTGGTTGCTTTGCTACAATAATAATAATATTATTATTATTATTATACCTCTCATCCTTTTCCAAAAAGCCAGGGAAACGTCAGGAAGAAGCCAGGGAAACGTCATGGAAACGTCAGGGAAAAGCCAGGGAAACATCAGGGAAACGTCATAGAAATGTCATGGAAACGTCAGGGAAAAGCCAGGGAAACGTCGTGAATGTGACATTTGACTTAGCGGGGACAAAGTACTCATTTCCTTGCTCCACCTCTCTCTGTCAGAGTAATCACCTGTGCACGGAGACGCCCGATGTTCTTTACTCGGAGGTTACGTCCATGGACGATGATGCTGCGGATGGACTAGGTGATGCTGGAGGTGTCCAGGTGTTAAGCTGTGCCACGGTGTGTCCCCACCACGTCGCGGACCCCTCTGGAGCACACACACACTGTGTTCACACGCCTCTCCTCTGCCCGGGGGATCAGAGAACACAGGCGAAGGAAGGCTCCAGGAACACCTCCACCTCCTCTCCTGAGGGTCTCCTCGTCTGTGACTACTCCCAGATTTACACAGCGCCGCCTGGCCTTCCTGGAAACCTCCAGCCCCGCCCTGGTCCACAAGTCACAGACACGCCGCAATCCCCTGGCGGGTGCAGTGACGGCAGGTTGCCGCTAGGGGGCGATATGGGGCCCTGTCCTCTGGCAGATGGACTTGAAATCTCCTTCTTGGGGAAGAAACCTTCCCTGCTTCCTCCGTCTGTCCTTTTTGAATTGACACGTCGATCGTTCGCTGTCTCAGAATCCCTCACGCCTTCCATCCATGTTCTGGATCCCCTCAGTGGACCCTTCTCGCTACCGCCTGTCAGTTATGACGAGCCGTACATCTGAAGCGCCCTCGCCTGCTACGCACATCTGAGCCCAAACCCAAGACGTTTATAGCTGTAGCTAATGTGTGTCATCATTTCAGATGACAAGAAGTGATGTAGGCCTATGACAAGCTATATGCTACATCTGAGCCCAAACCCAAGCTGCTTACAAATCTGGTTACACACAGATTCCAGTACACATTTACAAATCTCAGTACGCATTCAGAGGTTCTTTTACGCATTTACAAATATGATTACACACACTGATTGACATACAGCTACAGCAACTCTCTCCACTCCCATTGTAAACAGCTCTGCTATAATAATGGCGCCATAGTTTTACAGAAAATTAGGAGCTTACCTAGACCGCCATCTAGTGGAGGAGAAATGCAACAGACTAAGGCCACTCAAAAACAATCCGTTAATCATCTATTAGCTATCTGTGATCGTCAGAAGTTTATATGTGTGTGTATATATATATATATATATATATATATATATATATATGTGTGTGTGTGTGTGTGTGTATTTTATGTGTATATATAGGCCTACTGGTTTTTATACATAACTCACAAATAGTGACAATATTTGACCACTAAAGTGCAGCTATGCTCATTTTCAAAAGCTAAATCTGTTTTTACACAACTAATACTATTTTATTTTATTACAGTGTCTTATCAGAAAGTCATTCTATTGTTCAACAGTCATTTTGGACACATCAATCAGAACGTTCAGTTTCTTTGTTGTTAACATGCAATTACTCAATTATGTGTTGATATGATTGGGATGAAAGGTCATGCAGAAACAACGGTTTACAATCCAAGGAGGAGGTCACACCAGGAGCTTAAATTGGATCAGACCGAACCAACTTATTTTTCCACTTTGTTTTTCACCATGAATTTTGGCTAGAATAAAAGATTGATTTCAAAATAAATCCAGCGTTTTCGGTCGTTTTAGACATCTCAGATGTCCACAACTGGGAAAACTGAATTGTATGAAACAGGACCTTTAAGATCATTAGACTTCCTCTAAGTCTGCGGGTTACCTATAGCAGACCTACTGTACTACAATTACAATTAGGTTTGCTTTTAGGTAGGTTTATTTATTTTAATGCAGAATATGTGGTCAGTTTTATGTTTTATATATTAAATGTTTATGCACCATGAAGGTGAAATAGTGTAAAATAGACCAAGGACTTTCTCAAAATATGTTATATTTTAATGATTTCGTTTATTTAATGTCTTCTTTCTGAAAAGCTGTAGCATAAAAAGCCACATTTTCAAAATAATGATGTGTGCTCATTTCATTACAAAACAGCATTCCTCTGTGTTAGGCAAACTGAATTGATGTCTAATATTAAACACAGTCCAGCTAATTATTGGATGCTTTTTTATCTTTGAGAAAGCAGAGCAGCTTGTCTTATCGTAGCCGTGATACAACAACAGCACACACACACACACACACACACACCAGTCACTTTCCACCAGGGCGTTTGTGGGACGAAAGTGAATTTCCTTTATTAATATCCATCGGCGGGCGCGCGTGCGTGTTACCACCCAATTTTGGGAAACAGCCCCCTCAAACCCGCGCGACTATAACCTAGAGTAAACTACAGACAGGCAGGCAGACAGACAGACAGACAGACAGATAGACAGGCAGGCAGGCAGGCAGGCAGGCAGGCAGAGGTAAACAGCCTCGGACAGGTGGAGGAGTGGAAGAGCCTGCAGATCGGGTTGATGTGACTCTCTCTCGGGTTGATACTTGTTGATAGTAGGCGGCGGGCTACACGTTTTAACTGTCGCTACACGCGTTCGGCTGCAACACGTTTAAATGCTCGTCTTTAAAGTGGGATAAAGACACGGAGGAACCATGACCGAGCGACGGAAGAAGTTAATACTCGTAATAGCCGACGTTCTTTGTGTCTTTGTGGGTGAGCCAGCAAAGTTTCTTCTTATATCCTACAGTTTGTGCTATAGGTCAATCAAACGTTTTATAACGGCTGTCGGGAGAAAGATATCCTCACGGTTAAATGTTTGTTACATTTTTGGCGATGTTAAATAAAGAAACAAAACGTTAAAATCTGTATAGAGACTATCCTATGTCTTTCACTTGCACTACTACGTACGGTATTGGCCAATACGCACATGATGTATGTGTTAAAAGTCATTGCATGTTATTTTATAATCTGTCCTGTGTAAGAAATGCTGCGTCCAAATGAAAACATGATTGGGCATATATTGATCCACGCAGACAGTTACCTGGCTAACGCGTCTTACCGTATTAAAGTTTGATTTATTTAGGCTACCTGGCTGAATGATATCGATATTTGTCAGAATTGTTATTATGGACTGTTAATTTTGATATTTGTGTTTATGATTGTATGCAGGCATACCTCTTTCGATTTGCACGGTATTGCGCGGGGGTGGGGTATGTGGTGAAGCGGCCTGTTCAGACTTGCTGTATACTGAATGCACACCAACTGCTTTTAGAAAGAAGATCAGTTACAGTGACCAAACTTTCATATCCACATCACAAGGCTGGAGGTGTGCGTGCGTGTGTGTATGTGTGTATGCGTCCAGAAACGTGTTTTAATAGTTGCACTGAGCATTTGATTCTGAAACAAATGCCAACTGTGTTTTGAGTGTGAGCGCTGGAAACTATAGGGACATTTAGGGTCTGTTTTGCACGTCTGTGGAGACATCCTTTTTTGTGACGCGGGCGACAATGGAATGATAATGACCTTTATTTTCTCCAACCATGGGGATATGCCAGAGCAATGTGTTTTTGATTCAGTATAATGTTTACGGCGTTACGTTCTACATTAAGATTTCCACTGCATTACATACAATTGTGCTGTATCAATCTTTTTTTTTTATATTAGTTTGTAATTGGTTTATTTTTGTAATAATTTATTTTAAATAATAAGTGTCCTACTGGATTTGAGAGTAGAGACTGGTGTCATTGTACAAGATTAACCCCCTGAAATCACATGAAGCCTGTTTTTATTTCCCTCTGTTATTTCCCTTTTTGACATTTCTATTATTTCTCCTCACGCTTCTATACAGAACATGCATAATAGTATTATTTTTCTCACGCTTCTATACAGAACATGCATAATGTACACACATGATTTTACTGAGCCACTGGAAATAATAATTTGGTGGTTTCTGTGCGGAGAGAGAGAGATAGAGAGAGAGAGACAGGGAAAAGAGAGAGAGAGAGTCTGCATAGGAAGAGATTAATGTGGAATGTGCTGAGTGTCCAAATGGTAACTGATGTGTGAACAAAGAACACACACACATACACACATACCCACACACGCCCATTACTGCACATTGAGGTTTTTTTACGCACGCACGCACACACACACACACACACAAACATGTTTTGGTTGTTGTACTAACAAATTGGATTAGGCCAGGTTTCTCCACTTTCAACTGCATGTGAAGGGATCTGGTGATCAGATAACATATTATGATTTATTTTGATCATGTTACATGAGATTATATGTTCTTTCTCATTTTGATCCACAGTTTACTGTATATCTGTATTGATTAATTAGCCTAAATCTTTGTCTGTATCACTGCAACCTTTGTCCATTGTCCAGACTAGGTCTGAACAGTTTAAAAGACCAGGCAGGCCATGGTGAACTGAAGAGCCACTCTATTTGATACTGTGACACAGTACTACTGTATCACACTTTGCACAGATCTGTACTGGATGTATTATATTCCCCAACCTCTATTGAGATAATGCGTGTACTGTAGGAATAGTTTTTGCTATGAATTGGTTGGTTTTTGCCTTTTTAGGAAACCTGGTGTTCGTTTACAGAGCCCTGCCGAATCCATCAATTTCAATTGACATTCTGGCCTGTGCCTTTTGCTCTGTGTTTATCCGGCGTTAACATTATTTGTACGATATGAGAAATTGAAGAGCCTTAGTCTTAGCAGCTCCCTGTCAGCGAGAGTGAAGCCAGCTGTTGCCGCTCTTTTCAAATCCAGTCGCTGAGGTCAAACTGGGCTTTTAAAGGCTCCCTTTTGTTCTTATTCTGATGGGATGGTTTCTTAAGGCCTTTTGTCATTCACACACTGCCTGAAGAACCTGCAGATGAGATTCCTGACTAACACTTAAATAAACTAAATATAAACATTACTAAAGTAATGTTTATTTGTATAGCACACAAATAAATTAAGCAACAATAAACTACACATTACAATGCCATTTCAAAAACATATACATAATGATGCTACTAAAAAGCTTGTTTAAAAATATGTGTCTTTAAATGTTTAAAAGTGTCCACAGAATCCAAAGTTCTGGAAAATGGAAGAGCGTTCCAGAACCTCTTGGTCTTAGCAACTGTTAAAAGGTCTTGGCCTGAAGACCCCAGAGACCAGAGGTGTGTGCATGTAAAGGGAGCTTGACCATGCAAAGCTCTATATGTGATGACATTTACAATACAAATACAAGGTATAACAGTAACTAATGCATAACAAATGCATGACAGCAAAAATTAATTCATGACATATCAGGACCTATTGAGGCTCCAAATGAATCTGAAACCATTGAAAGTATTGGTAAAAGGTGTTTGCATCAATACATGTCTGGTTAATGACAGTCAGGAACCGACTGCAAACCTCATCTTACAGAGGAAAAGTACAGATTAGGAATTTTCAATACCTAAAGGAGAATTCCACTCAATAAGTACCCACTGTTCTAATGTCCCAGGACATTTCAGGAATGAGTCATTCAAAAAACAAGAGGAGAATCTAATCTGTTGAACTGCATACAGTAAATAGGTGTTGTCTAGGTCAATGTTTACTGGGTACAACTATCTGACCTATACTTTTCCTACTGCTTCCTGCTTTTCCTTCTATAGCTTTAGAGAAATTCAAATACTCACATTTACTTTTGTTTTTTAAGATGTGAATCCCAGATGAATCACAGTTAACAGATAACATTGTAAAGAGACCAGCAAAAACATAATGGATTTGGTTTCTGGTCCATAAATGGACTAAAAATACACTGTTTGTTTTGCATGTGAAAACACAGGCATGGGACAATAGCGTCTTTTCCACTCTTGTCTTGCGTATTCTGTTAGAAGCCATTGTACGGTAAGACTTTATAGAGCTGCTACAGAAACAGGATCCAATTTTTTATGGCAGCGTCATTGACTTAGAACGGCTTCCGTTGCTTGTCTAATAGATTGCTATTTATGTGCTGTTTTAACCTTTTGTTGACGTGTTTGAAAAACTCCCCTCCAACTGTTGAATGGGCTGATGCATGGGCAGTATGTATGTGTCTGTGTTAACAGCGTGACTGTTGACTTTCGCTCTCTTGCAGTCCAGTGTGAAAATAACCAGCAATCTAACAGATTTGTGGAGTGGGGTAGAACCAAATATGAGGGACAAGAAATGTAAAGAAACAGATAGATGGTATAGGCTAATTGTACCGTGTAAATGATGTGGAAAAGGGTAGACTGTTACATGCCCCAAGTGTGTGTGTTTAAATGATGAGTCGTCTACAGTATGGTTAGGTAGGATTTGGGTCGCTTTTTACTTTTATTTCTTCCATTTTACACAAATACCTGTACTTTCTCCTCATTACATTTTCAAAACAAGCTAGTTACTTTAGTGTTAATGCGTTTGGAAACAATTGAGAGGAATTGTTGGTTTATTTTGCATACTGAACTTGAGCGCCTTCGCAATATCATAAAGAATGATTTAAAACCTAAAGAGAAGAAATACTACCCCTGGCGGACTATTAACGCATATTACCTAAATTACGTAAGAAGATAAAACAGACAAGAAAGACTCTTTCGGTATACTACTGTAATTCATTCAGATTTACCAGAACAGGCTGTTATAAACGAAAGATGGAAATATAAGTGGAGAATCGGGCGACTATAGCCTATACAGTCTAGGCTATTCAACTCCGGTCCTGGAGGGCCGCATCCTGCATGTTTTAGATCTCTCCCTGCTGCAACACACCTGATTCAAGGTTGTTAGAAGCCT
>JAODUE010001267.1:0-12618 GCA_027564755.1 Amblyopsis hoosieri
TATATAAAATCATGTGACCGCTTCGCTTCCCTCTGCCACTAGGGCGGCTTGGCGGCCGGGTTATGGTGCTTCCATTGTACTCGGAAGTCGAAATAAATGCAATGGAACACTCTTTTAAGTCGGAAATCCAAGTCGGAAACTCGGGCAAGGTTTCTCAAGTCCGAGTTCTCAGACATGAACATATTTGACGTCACAGCAATGTGCCGGCGTGTGAGCACACAGCACAGCACACAGTAAAAAACTCTTCAAAACTCCTACTTTATAAAACGTTTGTGTTGTGATACATATTTGCAAGCATGCAGAAGTCTTGCCTACTCCTTCCATATCTCTTAGTGTGATAATCTGTTAAATCAGCTGCTCTAATGTCAGTGCTTCTCTTGACTAATAGCGCTGTGGACAAAAAGCCTAATTAATAGCTTTTTTTGTTTAGTTTAGAGACTTGATATTAACAATTCGTTTTGCTGCGGACGTCCATGTTTTCCCGAGCAGATGCACTGGGACACATTTAGATTGGAAGTCGGATAACCATACTCGACAACGTCGACTTCTGACCTGCGATGGATTGCAGCATTAGAGCTTTGACTGGGACAGTGTGCCTAGTAATCTACCTAGGAAGACTGTCAACATGTGGACAGGAGGAGGAGATGCTTTGAGACAGACGGGGAGGCTGGAGGACACAAGAAGACCCATAAAGGCAAGGAGGACATTGTGACAGATGCTGTAGTTGAAGTTAAACATTATTATTAAGTTACTTCAACACAAGGTGTAAATATACAGTACATGTGCCAGTCCTAGTCAGACCACTGGGGCAGCCATCTCGCCAACATCTTGCTAAGACCTCCCCATAACTTAGAGGGATAGAGGGCCATAACTTCACTTTCAATGGGTATAAAAAGTGCACGTTCGGTATAGGATCACCAGTCAAATCTGCTAAGGAACATTGAAAACATGTAGTCACTTTAAAACGCCTTTTTTTCCCCCACAGGTTTCTATTTGAGCAACTGTCGAGCGGTGAGCGTCGGCGGCGAGCGGCGCGACAGTGGATCTACTGCGTGGCGGACGCAGAAGTACCGCTCACATACAGCACACCCGGGTCAGGGGAGCGCGGAGCAGCCGACTGGAGCCATAAAGCGGGAGAAAATCCTCCAGGGTTAGGCCAGCAGCGAGGTCGCCCAACCGCAGTCCACCCTCCGTGAGCTCCTCTCTCCGGGGGGACGGGAGGTGGGGATCAGGCTCAGCCAATCAGAACCATTCCACATCATTGGCCAGGGCCATCTCTTATCTGGGCGAAGTCAAGAGGCTTTGCCGACTAATGCCAGCCAGCTAGCGAGAGCCCTCATCGTCCCCGTTTCACTGTACTGAATCTCTCTCTCTCTCTCTCTCTCTCCCCCTCTCTTCGTCAATCCTCCTCCACATTTCATCTTTTACATTTTCTGCCTCCTTCTTGCTCTCTTTCATTTTTCTTTTTTAAATCAGTCTCATTCGCTCTCCGTCGAGAGAACCCTTTCTCCCAATGTGCCCCCCCCTCCCGCCCCCACATCCCCCTTCCCCCTTCCCCCTCTCCCTGCCCACCCACCCAGTGAAGTTCATCTGCCGCTATCTCCTTTCATTTTTTTTCTCTCCCACCCGGGCATTTTTCAGTTAGTGGTTAGGCGTTGCTGAGGTGTGTGATAGGCCCCTGTATGCTGAATGCTAATGTGTGTGTGTGAGCGCGTGCGTGTGTGTGTTTGAGTGTGTGCGTGCGTGCATGTGTGTGTGTGTTTGTGGTTGGCCTGAAACTGCAGATGTAAAAGACAGGAGAGGGAATCATGAGGGCCATTGTTTCCTCCCTCGCTACCTTTCACCATCCAGCCCTGAAAGAGAAACATGGCGCAGTGGGGGCACGCAATCGTGTTTCTTCTAATCTTGTAATCTTTGACTGGGATGGGTGGCGGGGGGGTTGTGGTCAGGGGCACAGGATGGTTATGAAATATGAAATATGCTGCAAATTGGAAAAGACACCTACAAAGAGATCAGCGCTCGCGGATGGAAATCCGGCTTAATCAAGACAAATTGCAGACAGACCTAGATTTTATTTCCCCCCGTTAAAGCAGGTTAATGTTGCCTGTCGCGCTGCTCGCCGACCTGGCATGCACGCACACACACACATGCTGTAGACAAGCGCGTACACACACACAGACACACACACACACACACACACAGACTATCGACAAACACGCACGCACACTTAGACACACAAACACAGACACACACACAGTCACGTACACACACACATATACTGTAGACAATCAAGCACGCACATGCACACTTAGACACGCACGCACAGTCACAAACTGTAGACAAACACACATGCACACTTAGACACGCACGCACAGACACATACGCACACACATACTGTAAAGTTTACAGTATAAACAAACACACAAACACACACACACACACACACACACACACAGACGCGCACACATACTGTCGACAATCAAGCACGTACACGCACAATTAGACACACAAACACACACACACACAGACGCGCACACATACTGTCGACAATCAAGCACGTACATGCACACTTAGACACACAAACACACACAGACGCGCACACATACTGTCGACAATCAAGCACGTACACGCACACTTAGACACACAAACACACACACACACAGACGCGCACACATACTGTCGACAATCAAGCACGTACACGCACACTTAGACACACAAACACAAACACACACACACACACACACACACACACAGACACATATTGTCGACAATCAAGCACACACACACACACACTCCTTTCTTACATCGCTGAGTAAAGAGAAGACCACCATGATTCAGTACACGGCACATCAAGCAGCATATTAAAACGGCGTTGCTAGTCATTGCAGACGCGCCCAGGGATGCGCACCACTCCATTGATTCCCATATCCCCGGTGTCACGCACGCCCTGTTCCCAGACAAATCAACAACAGATTCCCATTTATTTACCCTTGCATCATCTCGGCGGCTAAATTGCTTTGTAAATGGCACGGCTCCCACAGCCTCTCCTGTAAATACAATCTCATTGCCGATGTTAATAATGCTATTGTTTGCCTGAATAGGGGGCCTCTCCGATGCCGCCCGTTTTCGTTGATTCAATTACAGCGGTGTTAGGGAGTGGAGAGAATAAGGCCGGTCCTCAAAGCCAGCCGTGTTAATGACATTCAAATTGATCACTGCCACATGTTGCTACGGAGTGGCCCGCTTAAAAGTGGGGTAATGAAAAGAGGAGCTCTCCATTATGAGGAGCGTGACTAAACATGACACCGCCTCTGCCACGTGACGGCAGCTGAAATCTCTGCAGCGAGCATGTAATCCTGCTGAGCCTGTGTGTTTGTGTGTGTGTGTGTGTGTGTGTGTGTGTGTGTGGGGGGGTCAGTATTGACAGGGTGGCGTATGTCTGTAATTCTGGAGACAGATTGTTGATATTTGAACTCAGTCAAAAACAAAAACACTCCTTCCTCCAATGCCACGGGGGCCTCGCTCAGAAGATCCCCCCCCCCCCACACACACACACATTGGAAATGCAATGCCAAGGCTGGGATAGTCGGAAACAGTGTTGTGTGGTGCGGTCTGCACCACGTTGTTTGTGTTCCCGTTTACTGTACAGAGCCAGGGCGGGCGTTCAGCGAGCACACTACGCACGTATCTAGTGGACCGCGCGGAGGCATTAGCTGAACTTACTTAGCTTACAATCGCTGACTGCACCTTTAATGTGGGACATCCAAAATCACAACAGACAAGCAGGAATCAAAAAACCACACAGACTACATTTGAGAGTGCTCGCAATACTGCTCCGTGATTCAGAATGTCAATAATTAGAATGCGCGCATGTAAACAGCAATTATGTTGCAAGGCAGGAGACAAACCCTAAATTAATTCCCAAAAATCAACTCTGGCCTCATTTTTTAAATTTGAAAATTGACTCCACTGAATATCCCACCATCTCAACTCTACTTCCCCATATATATATATATATATATATATATATATATTTCAGCAACCACTTCCTCAGAATGTACAGTAGCAGTGTGGTTATATGAATGCCTAGCATTTAAATGTATGAACAATAATGTGTGAGGCCTTCCACACTAAGTAGAGATCTGTCTGCATGTGGCTTTCACACACATAGGTCCCCACTATGGCCCTTGTGTGGGTTTCAACACGACCCCCAGTAGAAAAGGAATAGGAACTGTGCCCCATACATATGTATCGTCCTGAATAATAATGTATGAATGAAGCTCTGACCTGGACGGAGGTGAAACATTCTTCCTTTCACCTCCGTCCAGGGCAGAGCTTCATTGACATTGATTGACAGCTGACTGGAGCGAGGCAGACAAGAGTAAGATACATCTGGACAAACAAACAGACATTGTCATGCTGGAGAAAGTCAAACTTGATTTAACCGGTGAGACTTAGCTCTGCCTCTCCACAATCAACTATTCATGCATTCCTTCTCTCCTCCATTATCGCTCATTCCAGTGCAGTCCCCGCATGTGCACAGAGCCTTGCCATCTGGGTTTCCTTAACCTTTGCAGGATAATCTGTTTCCGTTTCCACACCTGCTGCAGGAGAGGAGAAAGAGAGAAAAAAAGCAAAGGATTCTTTTCTTTTCCAGCCCCTGCCTGTTTGTGTCTCGTGCAGAATCGCAGGAGGCGTCAGGGCTACACTTTTCTGCTGACATTCATGTCCATACTTCTCCCTGTAAATAATCCTCAGAGGTAAATCAGCAGGAGACATGTAGACGAAGTGTGCAGGGAGATGTGAACCTGCAACCCCGTGTGGCGATGGGGGGGGGGGGGGGCAGTCTACCTCAGACAGCTCCTCTGCCCACACAACAACAAATGCAGGCTAAATGCTATAATCACTCTAGCCGGAAAAAACCTCAAGGTAATGGACTGGTCAATACCGGCCTGAGGCCAGGGTGGACGTGCCAACATCGATGTAGCTCTGTTTGCTAGACAGACAATCAGGGACGGAGACGCTCTTTGAGAAGACGCCGCGTCCCCTCGTGGGGTGAGAGGGAGGACAGAAGTGTCTGGACAAAGCTTTCATCCGCAACTCACTCGCGAAAGACGGAAGACACCCGAGCGTCCGTGCGTCCAGTGAAAATGGCACTCCCGCGTTGGCCAATCCGAGAGCAAAGGAGGTTGTCACGTGACCGGGTGGGTGCCTCATCTCGTTTATGAGAAAGTAATGCTTCCCTGTTTGCGAAGGTCTTAGAGGGGAAAAGGAGGTTCTGAGAATCACATCAAAGTGAGAGACAGGAAAAGGAAGTGGGAAAAATAACAAATCTCCCTTTAATTTGTTTTTCCCCTCAAGGGAATAAATACTGCTCTGTAATGATAAGGCATAAAAGTCAATCTCCTTCATGAACAATAGGCCAATTAGAGGAGCTGGGAGGAGATGAAACAAAGAAAATCAAAGCTGATCAATGAGGTGGTTTTCGCCTGCCCCACGCTGCAGCCGCCAATCAATACGGGCCGTGGTGACAGACGGACGAACAGTCTCGAGAGACAGTGTCACCACGGCTAACCCGTCCATAATCAAGAGGTAGACACAGTGTGTCCGTGTGTACGCGCGCAGTTCGTGTGTGTGTGTGTGTGTGTGTGTGCCAGGCCGCCCGTTAAGCTTAGCCTGTTTGCTGGAAATAATGAAGTGCCGTTTATCCCGTTGGAGGACTGAACACACAGAACCACTGTTTATTTCTTATACTCGTTCCACTCCATTCGTGTCAGAGGAGAGAGAGACACAGCGAGAGAGGGACAGATAGAGAGAAAGAAAGAGACAGACAGGGGGAGAGAGAGAGAGACAGAGGGTGAGAGAGGGGGAGAGAGAGAGAGCATGCAGAAGAGAGAGAAAGAGATAGAGAGAGAGAAAGAGAGAAAGCGCTCGTTCCGGGCGATCGCTCATAGCTGAACTAACACAACAAGGCTGTTACACTGTTGTTATGACGCCCGTCAGGACAGAGGACGGAGCTGGGCAGATATTGGAACGATGGCGGCCCCCCCCCGCCCCAGACCCCTCCTCCCCCTCCTCAAACACACGCCCAAATGACCCACTCCGACACGCCTGCGGTTTCTGTATCTGAGCATCATCAGCCCACCCCATCCAACCACGTCCTGTCCCAGGGGGCCTGAATCTCGACCAATCACATGGCACATAAATCCAAAGGGCGGCCCTCAGGAAGAACACAACAATAAACTGCGTTCATCTTTAATGCATGATTTGTCTCTCTCTCGCTGTGTGTGTGTGTGTGTGTGTGTGTGTGTGTGTGTGTGTGTGTGTTGTTCCCCTGCTCTCCCGGCATATCAATCATGCCAGGGACACTGTGTGGATGTATCCTAATTGCCACAGAACAAGTTCAAATGAAGAGTCCCATCTATTTATACAGACTTCGGTTTTGCTGTATATTCACCCCGCCAACCTCCAAGCCCCAACAACACACACGCACACACACACACACACACACACACACACACACACGACTGCTTGCAGAAGCAGATAGTGCCTCACAGGCAGAATGGAAATGACCTCGTCACCTCCTCACCTCGCTGTGTGCATCGCTGGCAGCGGAGTGTAAAACAGGAGCACCAGTGCTTTTCTAGAGACACCATTTCCCCAGGCTCTCATCCTCTCGTACACACACACACACACACACACACACACACACACACGGCAGTCTGAACCGTTAGCTCATTCACATGCTAACATATTCGGCAGCAGTTTAGGTGAAGTTGCGCGCGTGGAGAGGCTGATGCTTTAAATTGACACGAAGCTGGACGGAGTTGTCGAGGTGCTCACCGGGGGGCGAGCGAGATGGTCCCGGGACCTCTAACCCCTGTGCTAAACAGACGTACTGTGAAGGCCTGGCCGATTTTGCCAAAAGAGGCTTTAACAAGAAATTGTGCCTTTTTAAAAATAACTGATGTAGTATGTGTTCAATTATCCGTCAGCCAATCAAAATGACTGACGGCAACGCATGGGGTTCAGGACTGTACAAGCTGTTACAATGACACATGACAGAGCCACGGCCTTTATGGACGAGGTGTTCAAGAGCATCTGTGTCGCCGTAGCGACAGTGAGGGCTGAGATTAGAGATTAGATAAGGCCCCCCCATTCCCTCTCAATCCCTCAAGCAATAACAACACAATGTGTCTGACATTTCACTTTGGAAACACACACACAAACTACCAAAGTAACATACATGAAATGATGACAACATCAATGAAATTCAACAACACAATACACATACTATATGCAGTGTGTATAGATATGTGTGTATATATGTGTGTATATATATATATATATATATACACACAGTTCACTTGCTTCCCGTCTGCAATAGAAAGTGATAGAAAGAGCAGGGAGTTAAAATAGGAGAGCGAGGGGAAAGATAGTTATTAAGCGCATATTAATGTTTGCTCTCTTCCTGCAACGAGACTCTCGTGAGATCTGCCCGTCGCTACTTTAACCATGAATATTTAATCACACACCAAACACTGTCTAATTCCTCCATCCAGAATGCAAGAAGCACCAGAAGGAGTAAAGGAGAGAGGGGGAACAGAGAGAGAGAGAGAGAGAGAGAGAGAGAGAGAGAGAGAGAGAGAGAGAGAGAGAGAGAGTTGGAAAAAACAAGGAGATTGAAATGTCACTGAGTCGGTGGAGAAGGGTCCTAATAAAGCTATGCAAATAGCAATTAGCTGAACCAATAACCTTCGAGTCAATACCGACTCATAGCAGAGGGAATATCTCAGACCAAGGGGGCCCTGAGTTCATAGGTCAGGCCTTGGTTTGGGGTCACAACCCCATCTGATTTGTAGAAGACGTTTGTGAACTCTTTGCAATTAGTAGGATTTCCATATTAATTGCTCAGAAAATGTGATCTAGACAAATGCACTCTACTTAAAGTAGAATAAATAAATAAAAACGTTATTAAACATTCAGTCTAGTCTGCAAGAAAGTATGTGTATACTTGTGGTTTAACTAATAGGTGCGAATAGAAAAATCCAGATATTTCCAAAGGTTCATAAGCTCTCTCTTACCACTGTGAATGCAGGACCAGTGATGGCATAAAGAGCCTGTAATATTTACATAAACTCCTTTCATGCGAGTATTCCTCGCATACGTGCAATTTTTGTCCAATTCCACACTATGTGAGTTTCTGATCCATAAATCCCCTGCTGTTGACTGATAAGGAGAAGAGAGACAAAGTATAGCTCACTGTTGATGAATAAGGAATGCAATTCAAGTTTTAACTATCAAGATTCTAGTCTGTAGTTTTGCAGTGACTTTCAAAGCCTCCCGGGAACATTTCAGATGTACAAATATGCAGGCCGACTTTGTACTAGTACTTTTACTGCAACTGTGGAGATAAAATTAGCATAGGCAATTAGCGGAAAAAACAAACTCATCTCACAGTTGCTTTCTGTGGTTTTTAAATATGGGCGATGTCAGCTTGTGCGCGTGTGTGTGTTCGTGTGTGTGTGTGTGTGCGCTCTGTTTTTTCTGATGTAAACAGAGCTGGTCAATAAAAGTTGACAGGTGCAGCATTCATAAACTTCCTATGACACACATCTTCACATAAACAACTGCGAGAAATCACCTGGATGTGTGTGTGTGTGTGTGTGTGTGTGGATGTGCAGATTTCATTATTCATTGTGCAAGAAAGAAAAAAAGAAAACCCAGTACAATAACTAGGCTATTTCACAATTTAACACCCTTCCTTCAGCCTATAAATGTCCTCTTCAGAAATAGCCTGCAAATGTGTTTGCGTGACGGCCTGACTCCCATGTGCCCTAGCTCGATGTCCTTATCTAAGAAAATGAAGTCGGTAACACAAAACACAAAGAATGCGTTTTTCTCAAAATGAATTTAAGACACACTTAATAAGAACGTGTGCGTCAACTAACTGCACATATTTATTTGATTTGGGGTCATACTGTATGCTTGTTTGTGGCAAGGCTCTATTGCACACAAGAAAAACACCCCCCCATTCCCTCTCAATCCCTCAAGCAATAACAACACAATGTGTCTGACATTTCACTTTGGAAACACACACACAAACTACCAAAGTAACATACATGAAATGATGACATCATCAATGAAATTCAACAACACAATACACATACTATATGCAGTGTGTATAGATATGTGTGTATATATGTGTATATATATATATATATATATATATATACTTATGAAATAAATATAATAAGACTAATTCTGCTCAGACACCAAGCATGTAGAGCCACGTACTGCACAGTAACAATGCACAAAATGGGAAGTTATGAATTACTTTGTGTAATGATAGCAAATTCACCACTAATGTTTAGTACAATATTGTAGTTGTTGAACTGCAGCTAACAGCTCTTATATGGTCACCCACCGTTGGTTTGCGTTTACTGTAACATGTTAAGATTTTCAAAATGTTGTCCTCATGGGTGTTGTTTGTTCATGTCTTTAACAGAAGCTATTACTGTACCTGAGGCAGAAGCTGAGCAGAGGAAAGAGAAATGAAGACGCTTGTATCCGCTCTGTTTGCATATTCAAAGCAATATCTTCACTATACCGTAGGCGTGTATATACCGCGAGGTCAAAGGGCCTCCGCATTAGTCACGCATTATTCCATTCCATCTAGTTAATAAATAGATGTTTACATTTCTATGGTGCTGAGGCTTCCAATCTCCAGCCGTGCATATTTCCAGTGTTAGCAACTAAATAACATGACATGACTGAGGGGGACACATACGCGCACGGACACACACACACACACACACACACACACGCACACACACAAGCATTTTCACAAATGTCATTTTAACATTTCTCCTGAGAAGAGGATGTGGCCGCAATAGGAGAAGTCTCACCGTTGAGCTGAATCAATTGATTCCCATCTCAATAGACAGTCTATGATTCTATTAAATAATTTGCTGCAGGAACACACACACACACACACACACACACACACACACACACACACACACACACACAGGGCGGAATGGGGGGTTGGGGGGAGGTGGAGACAGAGAGAAAGAGAGAGAGAGACACACACAAACATGCACCTCTGATGTGCAGCTAGTCCAGGCATGCACAGAGGGCAGAAACGTTGTGTAGCCAGAGGCCAGCAATTGTCCAATACGATGCAATGTTGGCTGTGTGTGTTTGTGTGTTATTTCTGAGGATGTGTTGCCCTCACTGTTTATAGAAGCCACATAAGGACATAAAGGCAATTGTGTGGGAGTCTGTCCCTCTGTTGAGTCTTTGCAAGCTGCTGTAATCTTTTCATTTGATCTTGTTTTGGAAGGAAGTGTGACTTTCAATCCCCGCCGCTGCTGGGCTGTTATAGAAGAGCACAAGTGAAGGGTTTTCCTCTGCTAAGGTTCCAGCTCCTTCAATATGCTTTTGTCTCGAGGTATGCATGACTGCGTGTGTATGTGCGTGCGTGCGTGCGTGCGTGAGACTACAATAACGTGTGTGGATTTGTTACTGAATTGTCAATTCATTGTGTGTGTGTGTGTGTGTGTGTGTGTGTGTGTGTGTGTGTGTTTGTGTGTGTGTGTGTGTGTGTGCGTGTGCGTGTGGGTTCGGTTGGAGAGTGCGTGCACGGCATGCACTGGTATATGTGTGTGTGTGTGTGCGTGCGTGTGCACATGCGCGTGCACAAGTTAGCCAACCTCTCTACTTAAGCGCATCTGGCTGTGACACAGCTGACAGTAATTACAGATCCAGGCAGATTAATACCTGCAGAGAAGCGAGCCAATCAAAATCTCCCCTGGAATTCGTTCTGCACAGCTCTCACGTCTAAACTCACCCGCGGTCTCTCCATTCAGCCAATCACCTCTCCCCGACCCTAGAAGTAATCCGCCGCTTCTTAAGTATTTTAAACACTGGGCACTCTGACTGAAACACTGTGCGTATGATCAGGTTAAGAGAACAGGCAGGAAATACAATTATACGAGTGGTATGGTAGAAGAAAGAGACAAGAGAGAGAGAGGCAGAGAACATGCTCTCACAGGAGAAACCTTTTTCACACACGGGAAATGTTTGGTTCCCCACGGAAGAAGCCGGAGGCGAGGTTTGGCTCCTTGCAGCGGTTCGTGGTAAACGCACAAATATTCTGAATAGCGAAAGTTGTCGATCAGTCCGTGCAGCGTTCTGAAACACCTGCTTGACACCTGTGGTGCGTTCAGAATTGGCGAACAGTGGCGCATGTTCGTGGCGAACATGTCTGCTTTGAACATGAATTTTTTTACGATTTGTGTAAAACATTCCAAAAATATTAGATTTAAACGGTCACCCTTCATCCAGCATCAACTTGTGTTCGCCCACAACTACCTCCTCAAACCGTTTGCTTTTGTTCGCAAACATTCGCGAACAAACGCAAGCGCAAAACGTTTGCTATGTTTGCCAATTCTGAACGCACCTCTGCTGTTGAGAAAACCAACCAAAAGAGAGGAAGAGCGGAAGAAAGAGGAAGAGAAAGGAAGAGAGAGGAATACACAAAGAAAACACCTCAGTTGTAGGAACCAAGGGTTAGATTGTTCCTGAGCTCCAACAGTAGATCTTTAACCTCGGTGGAACAGGAGCTAGGGCCTATAGATGAGGGTGAGAGAGAGAGAGTGAGAGAGAGAGAGAGGGGGGGGGGGTGTCAGGCTTGAAATATGACTGAGGGGAACCGGAGAGAACCGGCAACCGCTCCAGATAGACAGGCAGGTGAATAGATAAGACTAACGGAGCGATAGCAGGGAGGAGGAGAGAGTAGAGGTGGTATTGCATTGTGGGCTCTGACACAGGACGGAAAAATCTGGGAGCTGTCACCTTGGAACAATCACCGGTGACGTTCCAGACACAGTGTGTGTGTAGGTTACGCCTACACACACACACACACACACACACACACACACACACACACACACACCCCTCTTCTATTCTAGATGTGCTAGATGACAGAGAAATGATAGCAGGCAGGTTTTGGAAGATGGCGGAAAATCTGTCAGAGCCCAGCAGCACAACCGAAAAACAAGTCCAAACTACCTCGCTGCTCTCAAAGTGGGGGGTCGCGCCAATTTGTTTGTATTATTATTAATTTGGTTTGGTCATATTTGTCATGCTTGTTACATTGTATATTTTATGCTATTATGATATGCTACTGAAAGAAGGGCTTTATAGCTTGACTTTGGTGTGACAAAGGAAAATATATTGTGACAGTGTTGGCATACACTTAATCTGAGAACTGCATTTCTCCATGTTTTATTAACAAGTGCAGTTCTATTGCGTGACATAGGACTCATTATTACCATATGTTTAATGTTTAAAATTATATTGTTATTCACATGCAAACCATTACGAACTATAAATAGGGATAATTTATATACTGTACATATATAGTATATATATACTGTACATATATACATGTATATACATATACATATATATATACATATATATATACATGTATATCATATACATATATATATACATATATATACACATGTATATCATATACATATATATACACATGTATATCATATACATATATATACACATGTATATCATATACATATATATACACATGTA
>JAODUE010001268.1:0-12613 GCA_027564755.1 Amblyopsis hoosieri
CTGTCTCTCTTGCAAGTTATCATCTAAGGTAAACCTGCAGCATCACACACACACACACACAGTGTAGTCACGTTGTAAGGCAGCACTTGCAGGGTTGCAGGTGAGTGTGGCTCTACATCACACTCTCAGAAATAAAGGTGCAGGAATGTATTAAAGTGTCTATTAAAGTGGATCCTAGGGAACATGCAGTATTTGCCTTAGCAATTCATAAACATAATTCATTCAGACTGAATCAATGGATATTTCCATATACCAAAGCAAAAATAAAAGATGACCAAGCACAACAAGCAATGACTCATGGGAAGTGTAGAGAAAATACTCCTTCTTGTGCTCTTATAGCTAATTAAGTATTATATTACATTAATTCATTAATTAAAGGTCATTCTTGCAAACTTCGAGCTCAAATCAAAACCGTCTCGCTCCTTGCACATCGAAATGCTTTATGAAGCAAAGCGTGCCGCTACGGCTTTGTTGATACGAGCTGTGTTCGCCATTTTGTTTATGTTACTATTTACGGAACCAGGGCTGTGTAGTAGAATCAGATGTTTTACTTTCACAGAGAACAGTAAGCTAGCGAAATGTGAATTTAACAAAAAGTTTATTATCTTAGCATTTAGCTTGCAATAGCTGACTACACCTTTAACACTAGGAAGGGCCTTTAAGGATAATGAGGCTAACATTGCTAACAGGCTAAAGAGGAGAACCAGGTTAATGAAGCAGGAAAATGATAATTGATAATAATTCACCTTGGCACCGTTGACTTTGATTTCACCTGCGTTAAAGGCATTAAGGTTCTTTAACATCCCCTTTCCCTTCTTTAATCTCACTAAGCCACAGTGGATTCCCTTTCTTCTGCGATTGTAAACCTCAGAATAGATGTCCGATAAGCCACGCCAAACCTGTAGACCTCAATGTGGAGAATGATGGCATCACGGTGTGTATTTGTGTTGCGCTCATCGTGTCCCTTCTCATTCAGCTTTCAGGGTGACTTCTCATTGGCTGAGCAGACCTTCATGGTCAAGAGTGGCTCAGATGCCAATGCCAGGCTCCTGTACGTCCTGCCTAAAGGTGAGGGCTACTGCTCCCCTCCCAGCACCACAAACAAACAAACAAACCAACCAGTGGGACTCCTTCCTTATCGCGGCCTCTTCTTTACAATCCCCAGTTTCAGAGCTAAAGAAGTCCTTTGAGAACGACACCGCGACTGACCCAGACATGAACAGGTGTCAGACCAGCATTCCTTTGATGTTTCCACAATTAGTTTTGCTTCATTCACCAACCCCCTCCCCCTCCCGTTGACCTCTGACCCGGCAGGAAGGAGCGAGCTGGCCGGCAGGTGGACGTGATAGAGAGCGAGGCCCCTCCCACCCTGCTGGCCAATAGGATGCTGATGGAGGACTCCCCACGGTACGCGCGCGCCACGGACCCCTGTGAGCCCCGTGTGATGGGTAAACACTGCCCCCTGCCTGCTGCTTACTGTACTGCATGCTGCAGTATGCACTGTAGGCTGCAGTATGCACTGCATGCTACGTAATCAATACATCAATACCTAATCAATACACAATAAGTATGTAATCAATACATCAATACCTAATCAATACGCAATAAGTGTGATTACAGTGTGTAATCACTGAGATATTCAGTACATAAGTAGGTAATGAGCAGTGTGTGTGTGCATGAAAGCCTCATGGCAGCCTTGTGTAAGTGTGTGACTGCCCAGTGATAACTGCCCTTTCCATCCTCGTCCACAGTGAGGCGCCAGAGTTGCGGGGAGCCGGGGGGCCACCACATGCAGGTGCAGTCGCCAGACAGGTCTCGGTGGCGAGGCCAGGCGGTGGGCCGTGCTGACCCGGAGCCGCCCCCTGCCCTGACCTCCAAGGTGGAGCCCCCCTCTGCCCTGACCTCCAAGGTGGAGCCCCCCTCTGCCCTGACCTCCAAGGTGGAGCGCATTGCCCGATACAAAGCGGAGCGCCGCCGGCAGCTGTCCGAGCGCTATGGCGTCCTGCTGGACCAGGAGGCGGAGCCCGAATACACGCCACGCTACCGCCGCCCGCAGGCCGCTGGCGGGGAGCCCCTGGCCCCGTACAGCTCCGGGGTGGGCCGGGTGTACATGCGGACCCAGCTGGCCCCCGGCCCCGCCCACACAGCTCAGGCCCCGCCCCCAGCCCTGACCCTAGGCGGGCGGGAGCGGGCTCTACCCCCGGAGAACCACAGGAGGGGCGCAGGAGAACAGGGCCGGTCCAGGCCCCCCCAGGAGCCCCCGGACCCCCCCGCGCCCATCGCCACGGTCCCCAGCTCGCCCCGCGCCACCCGGCGTGCCTCTCTTCCCGCCACGCGCTACGGTGTCTCCCCTGGAGACCTGTTCATCGAGCAGCAGGCCCAGAGCATCCTCAGCAGGCAGGGGTGAGTGTGTGTGTACATACATGTATGTGTGTGTGTGTGTGTGTGTGTGTGTGTGTGTACATGCATGTATGTGTCTGTGTGTGTGTGTGTGTGTGTGTGTGTGTGTGGGTACATACGTGTGTGTGTCTGTGTGTGTGTGTGTGTGTGTGTGTGTGTGTACATGCGTGTGTGTTTGCGTGTGTGTGTATGTGTGTGAACATACGTGTGTGTGTCTGTGTGTGTGTGTGTGTATGTGTGTGTACATGCGTGTGTGTTTGCGTGACCTATGTGTGTAAGTTAACTTAATTGGATCAGCCCCATGGATCGGTTACAACTGTCCAATTGTCACCGATATCGATCCAGCTATTTAAGTCAGTATCGGACCCCTTTCCAATCTCAGTATCGTATCGGTGCCACCCCTAGTGTGTACGTGTGTGTGTCTGGTGGATCTGCATCCTAACTATTCCACATGTAAACACGCCCTATAACTGTCATGTAATATTTCCTATTGGCTCCTTGATCAGATTACATTATGCTATAATAATGCAATTTAACAGTAGAGTTTTATTCTACTTGTGGTTTGCACCTTCCAGCCTACATTTTATCCTTAATTTCAACTTTATTCACTCAGTTTGATATATTATCTATAATGTTGTATTATTTAGTTTCACATCACTTGTCAGTATTAAATATCAACCAATTAGAGTGGTGACTCATGTTTTGGAGGGGGAGGAGGGGGGGGGACACACACACCATAGACCAATGTGTGCTAGAACACAGGAGGAACCGGGTCCACAGTGGTCGGAGGTCAAGACTGGTCTGGTCCTCACCCGCTCTAGTTCATTCCGGCTGACTCAGAGCTGCCCAGCCGAGCTCTCTTAGAACCAGCCTCAGAAACTGCTCACCACTGTTTCCTTTATTTTCTCTACTTCCCGGTGCATCATCGTGTTGTGGCGCCTTTGGTTCTTTGGTTTGGATGAAGAAGCAGATTATAAAAGCACTGGGTGTAAACTATCTGAGGCCTTGCCCTTAGACTAGCAGGAGGAGAGGAGTTCAGGGTGTATTTTTGGACTGGAAGGTGACCCAGATAAGCCACATTGCTGGCTAGTGGTCTGCCCTATCCGGACCACAGCCTTAAGCTGCATGTGTGCAGGTAAAGGCACAGGCACAGAGACAAATAGAGGAGACATGCCACTTGGAGAATTCTGAATTCTCCAAACGCCAAGTTGGAACATCATAACAACAACATCCTAAATAACTGCCCGGGGCGTTTCAAAGATGGCTACCGAGTGGCGAGACTTGCCTATAAGGACTTTGAAGATTACCCTAGAGAAACAGCACCAAGGGATGTTATTACAATGTTGACAGTTGTATTAGTACACACCAACTTTTTACAGCTTCCTTTCTTATGTTTCACTTTCTATTAAATCAAAAAATATTTCTCTAAAGAAAAGCAGTGAGGTTAATGCTATTGTACTGATTACGCTGTAGAGCTGCCTGCATCTGATGATGGTGCATAGTGTCAAAGTCATTACAGGAAAGTTTTGCCACTCTGCAACGATCTTTTAACTTCCAGACTTTTGTTTAGAAAGTACTAAATGGCATTAATAGGGAGAGAGCCGTTACTGCTCTTTCAGTGATCATTGGGACATAAGAATTGCACGTATACGATCGTGAGTCAAATCTGATAAAAAACATCTTAAAACGTTTGGTGATTTTGCCCCACTAGAGGTCAAAAGGTCAAGGATGCAAGTAGGGTTTTGGGGCACAGAGACCATAAGAAAGATGGCTGCATGAATCAGATGTAAACCCTGCGCTGGTTGCTGCTCGAGCGTGTCGACCTAGCGTGACCAGTGAGTCAATTCACCACCGGTCACACTGGCGTTTCAAAGGGTCCATTCCTGTCCTGTTCAGACTCAGAGCGAAAGACAGGCTGTCGTGGGAGGAGAGCGTCCAGCAACACCCAGACTGGAGCTTGGACAGGCAGCAGGCCGGCGGGCAGTGTTCTCAGAGAGACCTTGATCCCAGCTGCCAGAGGACAGCCCTCCAGGCTCATCCCCAACCCAGCCCAGGGCACCGACCGTCCCCCGACTCGACGGCTCACCCTTCCTCGGGGCCCCCGCCCCGGCGGCCTGGCTCAAAAGATGACCCACGACCCGACCTGGCCGCGCCCACTCTGAAGACCACTGTGGCTGTGAAACCCTGTGGCCCTCCAGAGGTGCAGCCGCGCAGGAGGGTGAGCGCAGACCAGATCTATGCTGCCCAGAGGGAGGCCCGAGTGGAGGCCCGAGTGGAGGCTCAGAGGGAGGCCCAGAGGAAGGCCCGGGTGGAGGCCCAGGTGGAGGCCCAGGTGGAGGAACAGAGGAAGGCCCGGGTGGAGGCCCGGGTGGAGGCTCAGAAGAAGGCCCGGGTGGAGGCCCGACTGGAGGCTCAGAGGGAGGCCCAGAGGGAGGCCCGGGTGGAGGCCCAGGTGGAGGCCCAGAGGAAGGCCCGGGTGGAGGCTCAGAGGAAGGCCCGGGTGGAGGCCCGGGTGGAGGCTCAGAGGGAGGCTCAGAGGGAGGCCCAGAGGGAGGCCCTGGCGGAGGCCCAGAGGGAGGCCCAGAGGGAGGCCCGGGTGAAGGCCAGGCAGGCACTGAAGGAGGTGGCCCACACGGAGGGGCTGCTGAAGAGCAGAAAGGCCGTTCTGCCTTCGGAGATCCGGCGGAGGGAGAAGAGCTCAGATGACCCCCAGCCAGGTGGTCACGAGGACCCAGACTGGGAGACCAGCGGTCCAGCCAGGGGGGGGACCGGTGAGGAGGACTGGGCCCGGCAGAGGAGCAAACACGAGGGCCAGGAGGAGAGAGAGCCCACGCCAGCCAGCCCACGCCTGCAGTCAGGCTTTGAGCCTGGGTGCCAGCTCACCAAGCAGCAGCCCCTGAGGTCACAACCAGGCGAGCCCCTGGAAGGCCAGCATGGCTCCCAGAGACAACATCAGCATGGGCACATGTCTCCGCAGGGCTCCCATGCACCCCAGAAGTATAAGCCCCAAAGACAAGACCTGACTATGGTCCCTCCAGAGTCCCAAAGACAAGACCTGCCTAGGGTCCCTCTAGAGCCCCAAAGACAAGACCTGATTATGGTCCCTCCAGAGCCCCAAAGACAAGACCTGACAAAGGTCCCTTCAGAGCCCCAAAGACAAGACCTTCCTAGGGTCCCTCCAAAGCCCCAAAGACAAGTCCTGCCAAAGGTCCCTTCAGAGACCCAAAGAGAACCTCCCCAATTCTATATGGAATCCCATAGATTCCCTCCAGAACCCCAAAGACAAGACCCTTTAAGAGTGCCTCCAGAACTTCCAAGACAGGAACCTCTAAGAGTCCACCTGGAAACCAAAATATTCCCTCCAGAACCCCAAAGACAAGACCCTTTAAGAGTGCCTCCAGAACTTCCAAGACAGGAACCTCTCAGAGTCTACATGGAAGCCAAAAGAGTCCCTCCAGAGTCCCAAAGAGAAGAACCTCCCAGATTCTACCTGGAAGCACAGCGGGTTCCTCCAGAACCCCAAAGACAGGAACCTCTAAGAGTCCACCTGGAAACCAAAATATTCCCTCCAGAACCCCAAAGACAAGAGCCTCCAACATTATACCTGGAAGCCCAAGGAAAACCGGACCTCCAAACCCGCGGTGAGTCTCAGAGACATCAGCTCCAGCCACAGCCTCCGGAGCAGCATGGGTTCAACGCTGCGGTCTACCTGCAGAGGGGCCCGTCCACCTCCCATACCCGACACCACAGCACGGAGACGGGCGTGGGCGGGCCCAAGCCCAAGATACGCACCCGCTCCATGTCTGACATTGGCATAAGCCAGCGCTCCGTTGCGTACAGGAGCATGGAGAGGGCTGCGGCCGGCCGAGAGACCGCATTGCAGGCACCGCAAGCCAGGGACAGAGGGGTGCCCAATGGGGAGGTGAGCGCCCTGGACACCAGGGTCTCTGTGGCACAGCTGAGACACTCTTACCTGGAGAACGCCAACCGGAAGCCTGAGCTGTAGGTCCACTGGCATGGGCATCGTTGAATACTGGCTAACCCTGAATATTAGCTAATACTAAATACAGGCTAAACATATTTAGCTAACTCTGAATACTGGCTAACCCTGAGTACTAGCTAACCTTGAGCCACTTGCTATATCACTGATTACTGGCTAGCCCTGAAGCCTGCAGAGAGTACTGTGGCCACATATGAATAAGACTACTACTTACTACTTGCTACTACTTACAATTTTGGCCAAATAACTATGACGGGCAGCTTTAAACCCCCAGATAGTGGCTCATAGCTTGCGACCCCTACATGCACGCAGGGATGTATGCCATGAAGGGCTTGTTGAATGTTTTTTATTTGTTTAATAACATAACAATGTATAACATACAAACATGTTAACGCATGAACCAGCATGAACACCATCAACATGTGATTATAACACTATTCACTACCTCCAACTACTGGAGCTGATTACAGGGATCTCCAACGTCTGTCCTGTGTGTTGTCTCGGCTACACCTCCACAGGGAGCCCAATAAAGTGGTCCCGCCTGTGATGGAGGCGGACCCAAGCGGCGGTGGAGGCATCGACCAGGAGCGGGGAGCGCGGAGGCCGCGGCGCTACATCACGCCCGGGGACAGCCGCATATCCGAGAGGTTCCACACCCAGCCGGTCACCTCCGCCGAGCGCCTGGACTCTGACAGGTAGAGGGCTCCGCCGCTAGCCTTCCTAGGGATGCCCTGGTTTCCTCTGAGAGCCGTGGCTTACATGGTTTGTCTTCTTGTCAGGTCCAGACTGAGTCCAGCTCATCTCCAGGACCTTGAGGGTGAGTTGTACGTGCCTGGGTCTGTATGCTAACTGTAACGTAAAACACTGACTATAACGTAACGCACTGACTGTAATGTAACGCACACTGACTGTAATGTAACACACTAACTGTAACGTAACACACTGACTGTAATGTAACACACAAACTGTAATGTAACGCACACTGACTGTAACGTAACACACTGACTGTAACGTAACGCACTGACTGTAATGTAACACACTGACTGTAATGTAACACACTGACTGTAATGTAACACACAAACTGTAATGTAACGCACACTGACTGTAACGTAACACACTGACTGTAACGTAACGCACTGACTGTAATGTAACACACTGACTGTAATGTAACACACAAACTGTAACGTAACACACTGACTGTAATGTAACACACAAACTGTAATGTAACACACTGACCGTAATGTAACACACTGACTGTAACCTAACACACAAACTGTAATGTAACACACTAACTGTAATATAACACACTGACTGTAACGTAACACACTAACTGTAATGTAACACACTGACTGTAACGTAACACACTAACTGTAACATAACACATGTAGGTGAGAAGCACACAGACAGCAAGCACTTGCTGTGTACACCAGGGTAGCTAGCTAACAAGCTACCTACCTGCAGCTTAATTCTGTGCCTGTACGCACTGTTCTCTCTCTGCTGAATGAACTGACTGCAATTCTTCTGCCCCCTAGTGGATGAAGAAAAGCTTGACGAGAGAGCAAAGATGAGCGTTGCGGCCAAGAGATCTCTCTTCAGGGTAAACTGCCAGAATATATGCCTTGTTCCCATTAGAATATATGCATTGTTTCAATTAGAATATATGCCTTGTTCCCATTAGAATATATGCCTTGTTCCCATTAGAATATACGCTTTGTTTCCATTAGAATATATGCCTTGTTCCCATTAGAATATATGCATTGTTTCAATTAGAATATATGCCTTGTTCCCATTAGAATATACGCTTTGTTCCCATTAGAATATATGCATTGTTTCAATTAGAATATATGCCTTGTTCCCATTAGAATATATATACTGTACTGTCTATATAGTACATATACTTCAGTACATACTGTACTTCCTGGTGTGCAGGAGCTGGAGAAGGCGTCAGAAGGGGGCGTTCCCAAGCCTTGCTCCCGTAATGCGGCCGTGGAGCGTCGCCTCAGGAGGGTGCAGGACCGCTCTCACACCCAGCCCCTCCCCCTCTTCTCCCCCTCTCCCCCTTCTGCACACACCCAGCCCGTCAGCAGCAGGGAGGTGGGCACCGCCAGGTAGGCCTCCTCCCCTCTCCCCCGCCCATCCCCATTGGTCCTGCATGAGACCACATGTGTGTTTGTTGTGCTTTTATGTTTGACACTGTACTGCCTGCTGCTGACAGAACTACATACAAATGCTGCTGTCTGGGCCATGACACTTTTGTACATGACATTATTTAACTGACTCTGGTTAAATAACAACACGTGTCTTTGCTCTGGTTAAATAACAATATGTGTCTTTGTTTTGGTTAAATAACAATATGTGTCTTTGCTCTGGTTAAACAACAATACGTGTGTTGCACTGGTTAAATAACAACATGTAGGTGTCTTTGCTCTGGTTAAATAACAATATGTGTGTTGCACTGGTTAAATAACAACATGTACGTGTCTTTGCTCTGGTTAAATAACAATATGTGTGTTGCTCTGGTTAAATAACAATATGTGTGTTGCTCTGGTTAAATAACAACATGTACATGTCTTTGCTCTGGTTAAATAACAATACGTGTGTTGCACTGGTTAAATAACAACATGTAGGTGTCTTTGCTCTAGTTAAATAACAACATGTACGTGTCTTTGCTCTGGTTAAATAACAATATGTGTGTTGCTCTGGTTAAATAACAACATGTACGTGTCTTTGCTCTGGTTAAATAACAATATGTGTGTTGCTCTGGTTAAATAACAATATGTGTGTTGCTCTGGTTAAATAACAACATGTACGTGTCTTTGCACTGGTTAAATAACAACATGTACGTGTCTTTGCTCTGGTTAAATAACAACACATGTCTTTGCTCTGGTTAAACAACAATACGTGTGTTGCTCTGGATCGGTTGTGTCAGAGCGCTGACTGGCCCTTCATCGCCATCTGCTGGCTGCTGCATGCCAGGGTTTTGTGTGCACTCGCTGTGTGCACCGAATAAGGGAAGCAACCTGCTGTTTACACTGTAGCTCACGGAGTGCCAGATATGCTCGCTATACTAGCTCGCTATGCTAGCCAGCCCACTTCCCACGCATTCCTCCGTGGATGTGAGCGAAGAAACATGTGGGGGCTTCCTGAGTGAGCCACAGCACATGATCTAAAGCTAAACGGGGCGAGGTAACCCTCCTGTGTGTGTATGGGCGGGGAGAGGGGTGGGGGGTTGACTTGCTGCTTGTCCAGTGAGCATTTGTCCACACTGGGAACACAAGGCTCAGGTCTTCTTCACGGTCTCCTATATTCACATGCAGTCAGCTATGAAGTAGCGTTCCTACAGGCCAGCTACCCTGACATGCCAAGTCCATCTGGGGAGCCGTACATTGAAACTGTGAACGGCTGTAGTTTCAAATAAATACTTGGCCGTTGATTGGATGAATCATCTGGTCGGCACACCTAAACCACGCCCGTATAGACTGATTCTCACGGCGAAATTAATCTGAAGCTGTAGGCCAGCGGCTCTCGATGTAGGTGTCGCGAGACACACACCCGAGGGGGTCACAAGATGATTTTTAGAAATAGAATATTTAGGCCATAATTGTTATTAGTAGTAGTATGATTATTAGTACTTTGGTGCTTTAGTAGTACTTTCATGTATTTAAATTCTGTCAAATGATATTATGGCTGTAATGCTTCTGTGAGCCTCTAGCACTGTTATATATAAATAAAATAAATATATAATATAAATATAACCCCCCCCCTTCCCTACTCAGCCTGAAGGGCCCCCTGCCCGAGGAGGAGACGGAGGAGGAGAAGGAGGAGGAGCAGGAGAACCAGGAGGCTGACCTGTCCTCCCTCAGCCTGGGGGAGAAGATGGCTCTGTTTACCCGCCTGTCCCGGGCTGTGGGCCCCACCCCGGGGGGAGGCGGGGGGCCCCACCCACGCAGGCCCTCCGCCCGCTTCCAGACCCAGCCCATCACCCAGGGGGAGGTGCAGCAGGTACGCGTTGCTATGGAGACCTGGATGATTAGGGGGGGTCATATAATGTGACATACATAATATACATAATGTAGGTTTACACCGTATTGTCCCGTAGTCTGTCACTAGAAGTAATAATATACCCTTTTCAAACGCACCGGAAATGGTCATAGATAGGCAATGTGGTAATACTTTTCTACATATTTAAGACGTGCTTTGCCACCCCAGATAATACTATTATAGTTTACCAGTTTTTGTTGACTGCATGACGCTGTAGGTACGTTGCTAAGCAATTGTTACGTTATGACTGTCAATCTGTAAAGTAAAATAATACAAAGTAAAGGCAATATTTTATGCACTACTATAATCTATCGTTGTGTATGCCTATTGAGTGGCAATTCCAATAACGTTCATGTGTAACGTACGGTACACGGCCAGCAGGTATGGTAGTGAGAGCTAGTAAGTGCTAAGCTGCTAGCATGTACTGTAAGTAAATGGGGAAAAGAGAGGAGCCTCATGAACTTGAGGTTCTGCTATGTTCTAGGTTCTAATAAGTGTTTCCTTGCCCAGGGGGAGGAGCAGGTTAGGGGGGTGTTGTTTGTTTCCACGTGAAATGTAGGTTGGAAAGCCCTTTGAGACTGCAATGTTATTAAGGGCTATATAAATAAAATTGACTTGACTATGTAGTGCATAGTCCAAATATACCTTTTTAATAATTGATGTGACAACATTATCTTATCAGACTGCCGTTGCAGTTTTGTTTGCTTGCAAGTTTAGTTTGCCAGTGATGGTTGGGAGCCTGAAAATGTTCACAGACAAAGGTGTTATCATTTAAAGACGTACCGTAGGACCCAAGTCGTATCTAAACTTGACTACCAACCTTCTGAGGTCACGATTTTTGGAAAATTGTTGGAAAGGCAGGGGTGTTTATTTTTAGAAAACGTATTGCTGCTGCTGCTGTTTACCTTTCTATGACGATGTCCGGTGTGACAAACACAGAAATGGGAAAAGGGTCTTTACATTTAATAACTGGTGTCCATACAGGAAGCGGTGCCAGTTTCCAACGGTGACTTACAGACCAATCAGGGAGAAGACGTAAGGCCACTGCTTCCTGCCAATTCTGATTGGTTGCGTTGTGTGGGCACTCCGGGCTCATGCTAGCTCATGCTAGCAAGTAGCATTGTAGAAGCTACCTAGCTCATGGCAGTTTGAGTGCTTAGCGTAATGACGATGTGAATGGCTTGTTGGTGTTGTTTGACTATAATAGAGTGTGTGCTGCACTGATGAGCTTGTTAAATCAATGTAGCGTTGAATTGTCCTAGGGTTCTGTAGGTGAGCTACTCTCACAGCATAACAAGCATGGTTTCTTATGGTTTATGAGAGAGTTACTTCAACATAATTGAAACCACTTGATAGCTTATCATACTGTTTCTAAAGCTGAGCCAAAGCAATCAGATTTTTAACGGTTTAATTCCAAGCGCTTTGCTGAGCTAGCTTGCTGTAGTATGCATAGTATAAACCTCTTTCAGCCATATCTGTGATGTTATAATATGTATCCTAGGCCTGAAATGGTTCTTCTATGGCGACCGTCTGACTAATTCTGAACGTATTGCAAAGTTCCATTCATAATTTCTCTGGTTGTCCTCCTTCTTCTCCCTCTCTCCTTTCACACACATGCTCCACGCTGACCTCTGCTGACCTCTGACCTCTGCTGACCCCTGACCTCTGGTCGCTGCACAGCTGCGGGATGGGGGCGGGGCCAGGCTGGAGCCCCTCTCCGCCGCATTGGTCCGCTCAGTGGCCGCCGTCACCACCCGGGCCGCCGTCACCACGGTAACCGTGTCTCCGGGGCGCGTGGCCCGCGAGGTCTGCAGTACCGCCAGCCCCCAGGAGAGGGCGGTGCAATACTTCTCCCTGGCACAGCGAGGGGAGCCCAGCCCCCCACACCCCCCTGCCGCCCAGCAGAGGGGGGAGGGGGAGGGAGGAGGAGGGGGAGGGGGCTACCTGGGAGAGGCTGCGGGAGCACACATCTCCTCCTGGCAGGAGCAGAGAGGAGCGGAGAGGAGCTGCACCGCCGTTGCAGGTAGGAGGACCAACATGGAGGAGAGAGAGGGAGAGAGAGAGTGTGTGTGTGTGTGTGAAGGAGAGAGAGGGGGGGAAGGAGAGAGAGAGAGAGAGAGAGAGAGAGAGAGAGAGAGAGAGAGAGAGAGAGAGAGAGAGAGAGAGAGAGAG
>JAODUE010001271.1:0-12608 GCA_027564755.1 Amblyopsis hoosieri
AAACGCCATTTTGAGACCAAGCGTGAGAAAACATTCAAGGATGGGGCAGAGAAGTAACCTGACATGCCAGATGCATTATTGTTCACAACAATCTCGCGGCGAAATTGAAGCTATTGATGCTATTGCAAAAAATTTTGAATCAGAAAATACATTGCAATCATTTAGCTAAAATTGGAACTGTAATCTGTAACCACAAAGGATTAAAAATGATTTACATTTATTTCTGATGAACAAGATTGATTTCAAATCAGATATTTCATAAGCATGACGTTCTTGTATTATTCTCATTGTTATGCTTGTTATCGTAATTCTCCCAATAAGTGAAATTCATAACTAGATATACTGTAATCCATATTGGTGTAATTTTGGTATATTTGATTTCTATTCAGATGTGGATGTTTTTCATGGATGTTTTTTTTATACAGTTATATAATTATAATATCCTGAGCATGGGAGAAAACTTTTTTTTTTTATGAAATGTTGCTATTCATGGTGCTTATAGCTGGAATAAAATGGACAGATTCCTTATTCGATTTTGATGTGATGTCATAATTAAACTTAGGCCTTATATGGCACACTGATTAACAAGACATTTTGAAAAGGGCACTTCATATCAAAAAGGTTGCTGACCCCTGGTCCAGAGACGTCCCCCACCCCTTGACCCAACTCACCACCAGATGGTGGTCGGTAGCTTGCTCTGCCCCTCTGTTCACCCGAGTCTCAAAAACAGACCTTCGGCCTAGGGTGCTCTGGTACCACGTACACTTATGAGCATCCTTTTGTTCGAACATGGTGTTAGTTATAGACAGTCCATGACTAGCACAGAAGTCTAACAGCAAACGCCCGCTTGGGTTTAGTCTCCAGGTGTCTCCATCATTGCCCACATGCACGTTGAAGTCTCCCAGCAGAACTATGGAGTTTCCTACTGGAGCCCCATACAGGACTCCTTTCAGGGTCTCCAGGAAGGCCAAATGCTCCGAACTGCTAGCACAGACAACAGTCAGAGTTTTCCCCCCCACAACCCGTAGGCGTAGTGAGGCGACCCTCTTGTCCACCGGGGTAAACTCCAACGTAGCTTATTAGTATCTGCTTATTAGTATCCAATTAGTAGTATCCCCACACCCACCCAGCGCCTCACACCCTGGGCAACTCCAGAGTAGAATAAAGTCCATCCCCTATCCAAGAGAATGGTTCCAGAACCATGACTATGTGTAGAGGTAAGTCCCACCAGGTCTAAATGGTAGCGCTCCACCTCCCGCACAAGTTCTGGCTCCTTTCCCCACAGCGAGGTGACATTCCACGTCCCCAGAGCTAGCCTCTGCCGCCCGGGTTTGGTCCGTTGAGGACCCTGACCTTCACTGCCACCCATATGACAGCGCACCCGACCCCCACGGTTCCTCTCACGAGTGGTGGGCCCATAGGATGGAGAGGAAAGTGCCACGTTGCTTCTTCGGGCTGTGCCCGGCTGGGCTCCGTGGCAAACCCAGCCACCAGGCGCTCGTCAGCGAGCCCTCCCTCTGGGCCTGGCTTCAGACGGGGACCCCGGGCTTCCTCCGGACAGGGTAACTTCTCCTCTCTTATTTTCTTTCATGAAGGGTCTTTTGAACCATTCTTAGTCTGGCCCCTCACCTGAGACCACTTTGCCTTGGGAGACCCTACCAGGAGCACAAGGCTCCAGACAACAGCTCTCAGCGTCATAGGGGGACACAAACCTCTCCACCACAATAAGGTGATGATTCCCGGAGAGGACTAGTATACATACTTTTTCCAAACTAAGGTCCCATAACTCTCTCCAAAACTGGCTCAGTTAAGTGGCTTATGCAGGTTTTTCAAATGGGCATCCTCCTTCATGGATGTTTCAACGATTTAAGCCTGTGACATCTTGGGGGGGCTCGACAGCAGAACCAGCGTCCTGGAACCACTTCTGCTGTCCACCACTCAAATCTATGTTGCCAGCCCGTCGCCAGGTTTGCTCTTCCAATGCTCATTCAGCTTTATCCAGATCCACCAGGACGCCGCCCGCCTGCTTGGTAATGTTGGCTACCAACCACTTCCTAGTCAGACCTTCTATCCCCAGCAGTCCAAGAGCTCTCCAAATTGGCTGCCCTGCGAAACCCCTGAGCCGACTTCTACCAGCAGGTTCCAGGCCTTCCATCCCTTCTGTTGACTCTCGCAAATGAGGCCCTGGTATTTCCTACGTTTGCGTTCATGTGCCTCCTCCATCCTCTCTTTCCAGGGTACAGTAAGCACCACCTGTTTGGTGCCTTAAGACCAGAGGACCATGTCGGGTTTCAGGCTAGTGTGGGCAATCTCTTCCGGGAATTTGAGCTGCTTCATAAGGTCCGCCCGCATCTCCCAGTCGATTGCCGTAGCCAGGACTGCTTTCCTCCTCATCTCTGCTGCTGCATTCTTCCCTGGCCTAAGAAAGTGGATGAAACAAGGCCCATTGGAGCCCTGTTTTGCCACCTTTCTTGCCTTGCCAGTAGCCAATTGTTCCAGAATCTGGTCGTGTCGCCACCGAAATATCCCATCAGCCAGACTTAATTGGCATGAAGAGAGGACATGCTCAAGGTTGGCCGGCCATCCGCAGTGTGCAGCTGGGGCTCTGCCAACCCCCATGTGTGGAGGTTTAATGGAGTAGGCAGGACATCATATACGGAACACAACAGAAACTTGAGCCGATGTCCTTCAATGCTCCAGATATCCTGCCAGGTCAATGACCTCCCACGCACGCGCTCCCACCTCGTCCAGCTGCCCTGTTTCTTCATAGCTACAGCCTTGACGTGTCGACTTTCCTCTTCTGCCTTACGGACCTCCCTCTGTACCATTACACGCCGCTCCTTCAGGTTAGCCTTTCTCCAGCTGGCTCTGGTGACACAACCCGGACCTGGCTTGCCCTGGGCTACTGACCCAATGATGTCTGCATGCTGCAGGCGATCCTCTGCCTCCCTCAGTTCTCTGCTGGCTGACCACTTGCGACCTGTTCTAACCTCAATATTCGCCTGGCGTACATTTACATCGTCTCTTAGCATAATGGCCTGGCATGATTCCATTGCCTTGTACTCCTCGACCACAGATGTTAGTGGCAGCTGCAGCTTACTGCCTGTACTGTTCATCTTCCTCTCCAGCCCCTCAACTGTGGATATAGGTACCTCATACACAAACAGCACAAGCATAATATCATACAGAGTAATGATTTTAGTCAGGCCGGATAACTCTGATTATATCTAGTAAAAATGCATAATTTATTTGAATACCATATATATTACAACAGTGATGTTGTGCAATGTATTATAAATAATTTTCAGACATTTTCCAATTTTAATCACTTCTCTACTTTACGTTTTAGGTGAGGCAATTGAATAGATGGGCCTTTGTTTTAAAATAATACATTTTCTACAAACTAATAATTGTAAAAGTAAAATTTTCTGAGCACTAAATACTGGTTGAGACCTTGCTTGATATATTTATGAAATTAATTTTATTATAAATAAAGTAAAATAAATGTAGATTTTGAAAAATTGTCAGCGTTATCCTATATGAGATTTTTGTGTCATGTCATCATTTGATTCTATATTAAAATACTTAAATTACATTGGTTACCAAGTACCATTCTAATGAAGTAAGGAACAACCTTTATTTAAATTTTCCACCTATTCTAAAATGTTGTCAACCTAAAATCCTTATTCATCATTGACCTATTTACAAATATGTCTATGCATTTACAGATATGTACACATTTACAAATCTCAGTACACTTACAAATATAACTACAGATTTGTAAATTAATTTACACATTTACAAATCTGATTATGCACAGTTGCACATACACATTGAGATACAGTTGCACAACTCTTCACACGCATTTGTAAATAATGTATTATAATGTAATTATAATATGGTGACCATATTTTGGTTTTCAAAAAAGATGACACTTGAGGTCAGGGTGGCAGCTGGGCTGACCCATCAGTACCCATAGTGGGTGGAAGGTTGATGCTGTGGGGTTGAAATAGTTGACAAATGCTTCCACAAACATGCAACTATGTTATAACACGTATATAAGTGTCAATATTGGTCGCGGAAACATCAAACCTAAGCCATATTTTATTTTAATAGCTGGCTTTGTTGATTAATTTATTATTGGTAAATCGAAAAATAATTTATTCACTAAAGCAAAGCTTGAACAACAAAGCCAGAAATGTTTCGATTAATATGGCTGTGTATTTTTCTATGACTAACATTGAAAAGATTATTTAATATAGGGCCCTATTTTACGTGCATGGACTAAAGCACAAGGCGCAGAACTGCATTTATGGCATGTCCAACTCAAATTTTGCTAGTTAAACAGCAGATAAAAAGGTTGTTGCGCCAGACGCCTGGTTTAAAAGGGGTTGTCTCTCTTCATTATTCATAGGTGGGTTTTGGGCATAACATAACAATAAACCAAATCATAGTGTCATCTCCCATTCTCATCAAATATCCAGACGCGCTTGCACTTCAGCGGATTGATATTATACCGACGGATTGGTGAAAGTGTGTGATGAGACAATCTACGGGAACTTCGAGATTCCACTAAGATCCCTCAAATATGTTGATACAGACTACAGTGCACACTAATAATATTTCACATTTACTAGTACTCAAAAACTTTTATCCTATGCGTTTGCTTATCTGTGCACTTCTGCATGTCGGTGTGTGTGTGTATCAAGCGTACATTGTTGTGTGTGAGTGTACATTTATGGCAATTGGCAGATACATTTGTCAATAGTTGGACAGGTCATACACCAGCAATTGTAAGTAGCAATAACAATTATTGAAAAATAAATTTCCTCGATTAAAAACAAAGGTTTGATAATTTTTTGTTTTAACGAACGAAGCACAAACTCAGGGTTTTTCGTTATAGCATGTTGTCATCATGTCTACTGCAATGTCAATATACAATGAAATCATCCAACAAAGTTCCTAGTGTCCTGAATAATAAAGTGCTAAATTCATAAGAGCAGAACAGGTTTTTTTTTTTGTAGAATAGAGATAAAAAATAAAAAAATGTAGTTGACATTGAGTACTAGGCAGTGGAGATGTCGCTAGTCAAGATATTGAGATGGATTGTGAAGAGGTATGTCTTTAGTCTCTTGAGATGGGTAATGTTTCAGCAGTCCTGACTGTTTCTGGAAGCTCGTTCCAGCATTGTGGTGCTAGGACAGAAAACACTCAAGATTAGCAAATCTGGAGTTGTAAGCTCGTTGTGCACCATCTTGATAATGCACCGCGCCTTTGACTTTAGAGCGGGTATTTCGTGCAATCACTTTCCGCTGCTTCAAGGTAGAAATGTACCAGACCACACCTCATGTTAAGACCAACACACCCAGTGCATTTCCTATTTAAACAACGTGGGTGCCAGATGGGAAAATGACAACATTGTGGGTCTGAAACTTGCAAACTTGCATTTGGATTTATTGATTGATTGATTTAGGCCTATTGGTAAACCAATATGTTAATCACAAAAGCAAAGTGTAACCCAGAGTCCATCCCACCTGGGACACGAACCCGGCTCCCTCGTGTAGAGAGAATTATATGGCTTAGGTTTTGTTTCTTTTTGACCAATATTGAAAAAGGTAGCATATTTAAGATCAGTGTTGGGCAAGTTACTTCCAAAATAGAATAAATTATAGATTACTAGTTACTGTCATTTGAGAGTAATTGTGGGCTAGCAACATCAATTAATCAAATTTTTATCGTGATTTCAATTTTGGCTGCTAACAATTACAAAAACAATATAATCGTGAAAAACTTATTTTGCACAATACATTTAGCAAGTTAACTCTTTTGTTTTGTGTTCTGCATGACAGGCGCACACTCACTTTCGCCCCTAGCAGGGTGTGAAAGCAACATCTCTGATTGGTGGAACTGGCTATCCTCGTGATACCATCCTAATATCGCAAGCTTGCTTTAGTGCTTCGGAGCTGTTCGGAACTCGGAGAAGATCGGTGCTCAAATGTTTTAAACCCTGCAAAGTCATATCGGCTAGTGAGTATTGCTAGCGCTGAAAAGTATGATTGTTTATTATATAAATAATATGAAAACTACTGTATTATACTATTATAATGGACCGACACAGGTTCATGGACATACTTTAGACCTTGTTTTGTCATGCAATGTGCCTATTGTTAATGTGGAAGTACTCCAAGCTGTCTTTTCTGATCATGTACCTGTTTTATTTGATGTTTCACTTCCCTGCCATAACGTTAAACAAGCTGTCACACTTCGCATCTGTAGGGCGATTAAACCCACTACTGCTGTCGATTTCGTTGATGCTTTTAATGTCGTTATGGAGACTATGGGATCCTCTGCTTGTTTGAGCACAGAGGAGTTAATATCTTCCTTTTCATCTATCTGTGGCAACATTCTTGATAGAATCGCACCACGAAAACCAAGGCGTCACAAATCTAATTTTGAACCTTGGAGCAATGAAGCTACCCGAGATGCTAGACGACAGTGCAGAAAAGCTGAGCGCAAATGGAAAAATTATAAACTACATGTGTCTTACGATATTCTTAGGGATAGCTGGCAGAACTACCAGAGAATTGTTAAAGCTGAGAGGGCTAAATACCTCTATGATATTATTGAAAAAAAATTGTCATAAAGCACATGTTCTTTTTCGCACAATCAATGCTGTTCTTAATACCCCCCAGTCCACCAGTTATGAAGTATCTTCTGTGACCTGCGAAAAATTCCTCCACTTTGTTGTGGAAAAGATTGCCACCATCAGTATTTTACCTCCTGCTTTTGACCCCTCCATTCCCATAGTATGCAAAGCCATACTCAGCCAGTTCGAGCCATATCTCTCTCTCTGCTCTAAAAGACATTGTTATACATCTGAGGCCCTCTATTTGTTCTACTGATATTATCCCACCTCGTCTTTTTAAAGAGGTGTGGCACACCATCGGTCCTAATATTCAAACCATTATAAACAGTAGTTTAGTCTCTGGTTGTGTACCACACTGTTTGAAAAAAGCAGTGGGGCAGCCTATTCTTAAAAAGCCTAACCTTGACACTCTGGATCTTTCAAATTACCGCCCGATCTCTAAACTTCCTCTTATTTCAAAAATTTTAGAGAAAGCACTTTTTATGCAAGTTCAGGGCGTTTTAGATCTGCATGGTATTCTTGAGATGTTTCAATCTGGCTTTAAAGCTTTTCACAGTACAGAACCTGCACTTATAAGAGTTTTTAACGATCTTCTACTCTTTACAGACTCTGGTGATTCTGCGATCCTCATGCTTTTAGGCCTCTCTGCGGCTTTTGACTCAGTTGACCACAGCATTCTCATCTCTCGCCTTGAGCACAATGTAGGTATTAAAGGCACTGCACTGGAATGGTTTAGGTCATATTTGTCTGAGAGAGAATTTGCAGTGAGTCTTGGTGGCGCTACTTCATCATCAGTCACTCTCACATGTGGAGTTCTCCAGGGGCCAATTCTGGGGCCACTTCTCTTCTCCCTTTATCTGCTTCCCCTCGGACCCATCTTGAAAAGCCACGTCGGTTTTCATCTTTATGCAGATGATACGCAATTATATGTGCCCATTACAAGAGTTGGTGGGAGAACGCTAATTACTTTATTGGATTGTTTAACTGATGTAAAAGCCTGGATGGCTCGAAACTTTTTACATTTCAATGAGAACAAAACTGAAGTTATTTTATTTGGCCCTAGGGGTGCTCTTGATGTCCCCCGTGTGGACTTGGGTCTCTTGGAACCCTATGCTAAATCCGTTGTGACAAACCTCGGCGTCAAGATGGATTGTGACTTTAAAATGGAAAAGCAGATAAATTCGGTTGTGAAAGCTGTCTTCTTTCAACTAAGGTTACTAACTAAGTTAAAGCCATTTTGATCTTTTAATGATTTTGAGAAAGTGATACATGCTTTTATCACATCACGCTTAGATTATTGTAATGCCTTATATATAGGTGTCAACAAGGCTTCCCTCTCGAGACTACAATTAGTCCTTCTCACTGGAACTAGAAAACAGGATCACATATCCCCTGTTCTTGCTTCTCTTCACTGGCTTCCAGTTCGTTTTAGGATTGATTTGAAGATCCTATTATTTGTTTTTAAATTTCTTCATGGGCGAGCTCTGCCATATATTTCTGAACTTTTAAAATCCTATACCCCAACAAAGGTCATTAAGGTCTGCTGACCAGCAGCTCCTGGTTGTCCCTAAGACACGGCTGAAAAATACTGGAGGCCGAACCTTCGCAGCCGCAGCCCCAAGACTATGGAACGAGCTCCCCGTCCTGATTAGACTGGCCCCCAGTGTTTTTAAATCACAGCTAAAAACACGTTTCTATTCGTTGGCTTTTAAACCTGTCTGAGCTGTTTTTATGTTGCTGTGTTGTTTTATTGTTTTTATTTTTGTGTGTAACTAGGTTATTATTGCTTCTTTGGTATGTAATGTACTAGCACTTTGGTCAACTTCGTTGTTAAAAATTTGCTTTATAAATAAACTGGATTGGATTGGATAATGGTATAATATACACAATCTGATAACTAATTAAGAAGAACCAAGGAAGAATATGCATTTTCTGGGATTCGCAATGGGTTATGGGATGCGCAGTTCCTTCACTATTACAATATGTTATGTACACAGTCTTGTACCTTTGCCTTTTTTAAGTTTTTATTAAATGTGTTTTGCTCAAATCAAATTGTTTATGGTAACGATCACTCTCGTAGCTGGTGGCTTGGTTCCAGGCTTAAAACTCTTTAAATAAGGATTTTATGAAAAGTCAATGGAGAAAATGAATGGGAATTATTCTTCCCGCAACAGAGCCCCCAAAAAGTGGGCGGTCACTGTTACGCTCTCTTTGTTTTCTTACTTAAGGAAACATGCTTTTACGCTAGAATGTCACGGGATTGTGACACTGTATCTACTGTACATACTGTGCCTGACTCTGCAGGGGAGTGGATACCGCTTCTAAATGAAATCTGGGAAAAGTGTGACTAGCATTTCATGAAGTCTTAAGAGGTGTTTTGCTACATTAGCAGTATGGAACAACACACATAAAATATAATTTTGTGTGAACGCTCGCACACACTCGCATCACACTCACCTCCCTAATTAGGGCAGGAAAGCCCCCAGTGTGTGTGGCTGTGTGGAGAGTGATCCCACTATATAAATGAAATGTGCTGGGAGTCGTTTTGCCGCGTTCACCCAAGGAAGATTGTATGACACCTTTCTTAACCATCTGGCTGTCTATCACTTTCTCCCACACATGCACGTGTGTGTGCGCACAAACACACACACGTGCACACACACACACACACACACACACGGCTCTCCTGCAGGGCTCCAGTCATTAACTGCCTTGGCTGAGTAGCTAGGTATGTCTCATTGCATAACATCTAGACAGTTGCACAATGGTCTTTATTTGTTTATTTGTTAATTATTCAGAACCCACACACACACTCACTCACAGACGTGCACATTTTGTAACGCAGCACAGCTTGCTCTGAGCAACCGGAGCCAGCAGGGCTGTCTGGACTCCAGGGACAGATATTCTTGTAATGTGCGTTAATTTTGATAAGGAACTGATCCGTGATTGATTGTGGCCATGAATAAACATGAATCACATGCACTCCTGCGTTCTGTTGTTCCCTTGGAGTGGGTGTTTACAAGCTGGATACTACTAAAATAAAGCGTACAGACAGACGTGTAATCCCCTTAAAGTGGGCCTATATGACTTTCTTCCACTAGATGTCACTAAGCACACCGGCATCTCAAACCAGAACAAAGGCTTTTGTGGGCCATACACACACAATAGCATGCCTGCACGGCCGGCTATGAAAACTAAGAACAGAGGAGGTCGGACACACGTGATGTCATTCTCTGTTCAGGATGCCATTCCTCTACTAAATCTATATCTTGACGTAGAAAATAAATGTTTTCTGCTTGTTCCAATTATCTAATAGAATGGCTTTACTCAAACCTTTGCATTAGAATGGGTAATACTAAAGCTTTTTAATGTGGCATTGCCAAGAGATATAGGTCTTTCCAGGCTAGACATGCCCCGGTTAAACAAATGTTGTTTTAATCCTGTAAACGTTTTGGTCGTCTGTCCAGAGTTGAAGCTGCCGCTAGGAAGCAACATTGGCACAAGAAGTGTCTCGTGAGCTTCGTGAACTATGTTTTTCTGTTTTTCTAGGCACAATAAGTGTCTCGTGAACTAGGTTTTTCTATCTGTTTTTCTAGGCACAAGAAGTGTCTCGTGAGCTTCGTGAACTAGGTTTTTCTATCTGTTTTTCTAGGCACAAGAAGTGTCTCGTAAGCTTCGTCAACTAGGTTTTTCTATCTGTTTTTCTAGACTAACAGCTGCACACACGCCTACGATCACCATCTGAAATGCTGAGCATTGGCTGGTGGGGTGTAAAGCATGCCACCATTGGACTCTGTTCATCTGGAGAGATTAATTAAGATTCACCATCTGGAAGTCTGACAGACAAATCTGTGGTTGCAAAATGACCGGAGGATTCTATCGTACATGCTTGAATGCCTACTGTCAACTGTGATGTTTGGCAGTGAAGCAATGGGGCTGTTTGTCATGGTTTGCGCTAGGCCATTTGATTCCAGTGAAGAGAACCCTTAATGTTACAGCACAAGGACATTGTAGAGAAGTAGAGTAGATAGTAGATGTATTTATTGTCAATGTACATACATCAAAATTCAGGTGCACTCAAAGAGCTGGCTAAAAATAGATAGTAAAATAGACGGTAAAATAGCTGTATAAATAAAGCAGGATAAAGTGCTTGTGTGGGTAAAATACTCATAACAATTGCACAGACAGATTATTGCACTCAAAGTTATGCTAGCTTTAGGTTTGCTTTCAGTTCAGCACCTTTATAAGAGAGATGGGGGTGGGGTTATGCAATTCACTGCCTGTGGGTAAAAGCTGTTCTTTAGTCTGTTCTGTTTTGGTACTGAGCATTCTGTGCCTTTTTCCAGAAGGCAGGGGGGAGCACAGGTGATGTCTGGGGTGAGGGGGGTCTTTTACCACACTGCTGGCCTTGCTTTGGAGTCTGCCAGCATAGATGAGAATGTGCTTCCAACAGTATGGGGAGGGGGCATTGTCTGGCCCCTGTAGAGATAAGGAGGTCCTTAATGAAATAGTTTACCAGTCTGGCCAGACCGTAACCCCCCTCAAACACTGCATGATCTTGCCTGCCACTAGATGTCATGCTAGAAAAGCAGCATCTCAGACCAAAACAAGTGCCTTGTGAGCCACACACAAAACAGCAGCTCGGATTACAGCACACAGAGAGGCAGTGTGATTCCCCGCTCAGGGTGCAGTTACTCCACTATATATTTACATAGGAAAGTGGTTGTCTGCTGCACATCATCCGCGCATGGCCTCACAGATGTTCTCGTGTTTGTATGGAAGCAGTAGTGGTTGTAATTCTAAAAGCTAAAGGAGGCCTTCCCTGCAGAGTGGAGGCTGATATAGCAGCGGAAGGAGGACTTGATTCCATAGTAATACATGTGGGTTTGAAATATTCAACAGGGAATGGTGTTTGGCTAGCCACAGTACCTTTGTAGTACCTTTTAACCCCAGCCAAGTCTAACTCTGTCTGTCTGTCTGTCTGTCTGTGTGTGTGTGTGTGTGTGTGTGTGTGTGTGTGTGTGTGTGTGTATTCAGAAGCACCCGTCTCCAAGTCTGGCTCCGGCTACTCCGGCGGACCCCGCATCCAGAGGCAGGAGCAAGTCATTCACCTCTCACCAAAGAAGGGTAGCCAGGTCAGGTTTCCCATTCTTCACTGAACACTTAGCTCAGGGATATCTCTAAATCAGAACACTATACACTGTGCAGTCAAATACTGTTCATGAAATATAATTTCCTTTGAGGTAATGTAGCACTTCATTGAATACATACAATTAGGGCTGGACGATAAAATCCTGGTGTGTAAACATGAAAAAATATTTAGGCGCACATTGTGCGAGTGACTTCTAGCCACTGTGTTCGCAGCTAAAATATGTGCAGTTGCGCTTTGTTATGAAATCCCTGTGCACAATGACAATCGTGTGGCGCACACTGGCTAGCTGTTCCAAACGTGGTTCCACTTCCAACAGGGTAAGTGCGTAACTGTGTTTATTGTTACCATAACTACACTCCATCCACGCGCATAGAAAAGTGGGTTCAGCTGTTCGAATCTGGTCTCCGAGCTGAACACAAACACACTCCCATTTTAGCTACCTCGTCATCACAGCTGGCTAAAGCTAACAGGCAAGACACTAGCAAAACTGGTGGAAAAAATGGCGGCAAACGATTCATGCTCGTATGGTTAGAGGTGGATGTGTGACTACGATCACGCCGCCAGCCAGCTTTTAAATTGTGCTGCGCGTTTGTGCAGGTTAAAACCTGTTTACCGTACATTCACGTGAAGCTACATTGTACGCCGTCAACAATATTATGATCTTTATAGTACAGTAACATTATACATAGTTTCATATGGCTATTAACCTAAATAGGATGTTATTTTATTTATTTATATATATATATATATATATTAGGGGTGTAACGGTACACAAAAGTCACGGTTCGGTTCACACCGCGGTACAGAAGT
>JAODUE010001272.1:5119-34299 GCA_027564755.1 Amblyopsis hoosieri
CATAACCCATAACCCATCTTTTTGGGGCAAAAAACAACCCCCCCCCCCCCCCCCCCCCCGCCATCCATTATATCCATTATTAACACCCTATTCTCGTTCATCTTAAATACAATATTTGACACGTCTGATTAAATGGGGCTGTCTGTGTGTTCAGTCACTGTCACTGGTGTCGCTGCTGGGGTCACCCTGCACCTTGTTACGGTGCTGCATGGCACGGTGGTACGCCAGCTGGACGGACTTGCGAATATTTGACTTTCTTCCCTCCAGCATTTTCTCCTTGTCCAGCTCCGGGTCCACTCCCAGTGGAACCAGCTTAGAGCGCGGCAGCCACTGCCTGCACACACATACACACACACACACACACACACACACACACACACACACACACATTCATTTATTTAGCTGAACAGAACTTGGTCACCTATACAGGCCATAGGAACAGGAATTAACCTTGTTCCGTCTTCTGAGAGAACAACGGAAAGCGTACGAGTCAATATTCTGAACACCGTGACCCAATATAATAAGGGTTGTTTTCATTTCCACCATCTCCAACCACATCTGCCCCATTTCTGCAGAGCTGCAGTGTTGTTTTGCCTACACGTGCACTTCAGAGCGGCGAACAGGGCGCTTTGAACTTCTGCCATGATGTGCGTACACGCTGCGCCTCTGCTACAGACGGCAGGAGAAAAGCAAACGGAAAGCGACCGCTCTTTGTCTCCGGTGCTCTGCTGTCTGCACTGTAGAAGGTGAGGCAAGGACTGACAAGGAAAAAAGAGTGGGACAAATGCACTGACCAGGTCCTCTTGTTGTCGAAGAAGAGCACCAGGAAGAGGTGCTCCCGGGCCTCCTGCGTCATCTGCTCCCCCAGCTTGAGCACATCCAAGGGTGGCACAGGAATGGGCACACCCCGGTGGAACACCCCCTCCCTTGGCATCTTAGGGTCAATTATCTATGGGGGGAGGAAGAGCATGTGTCATGCCTACAGACAGTCCTCTCTGCTTTTGATGAATGACCGTGTGTTCATAGGTTTACATGCAACCATAAACGCACAATGTACCAACATAATACACATGCTAAGGCTGTTTGAACTCTATATTGGACTCTTTAGCAAATGCACGTTTTGGATGAAAATTATAATGTGATCATGATGCTACATGCTGAACCAGAATATATATTGTTAAAACCATTCTTAGAATTCCTCTAGAAAGCTATGCTGTTAGCCGTTCTTCGGTTTATCTGCTGTCGTTTTTGGTCGTATACGTTTCATTTCCGGATTTAAAATAGAAATGTCAGATATTAAATACAACATTGAGATATTTCAGAATGATATGGTTCCACTTTATTGACGTAGCGCACAGATAATTTAACCTCAGGCGGCCGTGACCTACTTTGAGAAGGACAGCACTAATCTTGGTTTGTGCTGGTGTGTGTGTGTGCACGTGCGTGCGTCTTACTAGCGCAGGGTAGGAAGGGTAGCCTCTACACTTGGCCCACACTAGATCCAATGCGTCCAGTGAGGAGTAGTCCTCTGAAGTAAGCCAGCATCCTGAACGACTTCGCCCGCGAACCACTGACGGCAACAGGAAGCCAGCATTACTCACTGTGACATTTACCTAAACAATGCGATTATTGCTTATCAACAGAAAAAAGGGTCTACTTCTTTGGAAAGAATGCTGCATAGGCGCAATAAATCAAACAAGTCATCTAATGTTTACATTTTGAGAAAACACTGGATGTTCCAAAGTGGAACCTCGGGGATGGAAATGTGGCACTTTAAATGTGTATAAGTAAGTGTGTGTGTGTGTGTGTGAGCTTACAGTGAGAGACACTGCGTGAGGGGTAGGACTCGTTTTCCGTGCCCGACGTCTCTTCACTGCTGTCCTCGTGGAAGGCTGAGCGAGCGAATGAGGTCTTTCCCCTGCCTTGCTTCGATGGAGTGGTGCTGGCAGACAAGAGGGAGGAAGATGAGTCAGTAACAAGACAGATAGAACAACTATCACATCAGACAGCCTTAGTGACTCAGAGGTTTGTTATCAGATATTATGATGCAAACATAATTCCTGAGGCTAACATCATGGTTTAGCCGGCTGCTAGCAATGCTGTTCAGGCTTGATAGGAAATGTACGTTCGACAGAATGTTTTCTCACTTGTATGACCTATTCCACCTATTGCCAAATGCACGTACTAAGTCTCTTTGGATACAGTCTGCCAAATGCTGTTAATGTAACTGTAATAGATGAGTATTTCTTGTACTCTCGCTGTACCCACAAAGACTCAAGTTGATGTGTGTGTGTACGTGAGCGTGTGTGTGCACACCTGGTCCTGTCAGATGCTGCGCTGCTGCTGCTACTGGTGGTGGACTCCGAGTCCGAACTGGAGCGAGGGAGACTCCTCTCGTTTCTGTACACCCGGAAGCTCTCGGTCACTGGCTGGCTCCCTACTTCAAAACCATTACTGGGCAAACCTTCAGGAAGAGAGAGAGAGAGGGAATTAATGGAAGAGGGGTTTGTATACATGAAGAGGGGCATGAAAGCAAACTGGTCATGTCCGCTCAAGTGTGATTACGTCTAGAAGCATCACAACAACATGATAAGCATGTTGTATCTGCGGTGAGTTCAGCTAGCGCATTAGAATGATGAATAGATGTACAGAACCACGACCAGCAAAGTTGGCGGTACGAAGAAGACAAGTTAATATTGGGACAATGTAAAAAAACAACAAGCAAGTGATAACCCAACCATACCTCCTCAAACCATTTAGCTTTACAGCTCAAATAAATGACCATTCCACATGGTTTTGTTTTTATTCATTTCTTTTTTAACCAATTCATCAGTGGCTTAGGCTGTCTGGTAGAGCATACATCCTTCAGGCTGCCAATGTCCAGAAATGACCCCCTTTGTGAGTGGACATTCCCATAAGCACACGTGATGCTGCTGTACCCAGTAGCAGCTCGTCATTGTCGCTGTCGCTCTCGGAGCTGGAGGTGCTGTGCGGGCTGCGCTGCCTCTTCCTCTGCCTGGGCGGCGACAGTAGAGGCAGCTGTGGTGGGCCAATTGGGTTGGGGTTCACCCCTGTGCCGGGGTGGCCGGCGTCCCTGTTCTTGGGCGGGCGGCCAGGCCTCTTGGGGGGTCCCGCCGCCTTTGGGTTCTTCTTGGAGAAGAGGACGGAGGTTCGACGGCCGACCTCTGGAGCCAGAGCAGAGGAGGATGCGCTCAGATCTATTGGGGAATGGGGGGATGAGAGCAGGGGGGGCATTAACAACTGTACTCCACTGTACATTTCATGCCATACACCTTTCTCTACTCCTCCCCCTACAGCCTCCTAAGACTCACACCTTTCTCTACTCCTCCCCCTACAGCCTCCAAAGACTCACACATTTCTCTACTCCTCCCCCTATAGCATCCCAAGACTCACACCTTTCTCTACCCCTCCCCTTACAGCCACCCTATTTCAAAGAGTCTAAACAGTAGGTGCACACATGCATTACAACTACTACTGTCATGACAGGGTTCCTCTCTAACTCTCTCTAAATCAAATGTCAAATCCATTGACCTTTCCCTGACTTTGACTAAAAATGTGAGTTTCCATTACCTATAATGAATGTAACAGCTGGCCGCCAGAACAATGTCTGTAAGGGACAGCCAGCATCGCAACGAGTAGGCGCATGTAAACATTCATACCAATAGTTTCAACATGTGTTGAGACATCTCAAAATGTAATACCACGTCCAGAAACATTTTAATGAATGGCAACAAAAATGTAAATATGCTGCAAAAAAGTCCCTAATATTCCATGAATCAACCTAAACATTTTTCAAATCCATGTCTTTCCATGTGTGGAACAGACTTTTAACAACAACAACAAAAAGATACAGATATTCCATTAAGTCTGTATCAGTGTTTCCTCTAGGGTATTTTTTTAAAGCAGTGGGAGAGAATGAGAGAACGTTTAGGGTGGTGCGCACATGCCTACACTGGTGGTCTGAGTAGAAATCAATAGTTTCAATTAGTCATTTTCAAAATCTAAAATAAAATGTATTTAAACCTCATGGATGTCTATATTGGAGGGGGATTTATGCTTGGGGAGCCGCGGGGTTAAGGGGTACTCCCCCAGAAATATTTGTCGCCAACAAGTAATTATGGTGCATTTCAAGGAACCAGTTTGTGCCTTTTCTACATCAATTTATGGTAAAGGTATCTTTATATAGGCTAAAGGAAAACAAAATATAACTGAGTAGAATGCACCTGTGTAGATCAACTTGTCAATTCATATTATACCAACTGAATCACAACACACATGCATAAGATACCTTTCTGTCCTCATCACGTTTTTTGTATGGAGCAGTAACCTCTAAATATGGCACTGCAGACACTAATGCACTTTCAATAGCTCATAGCCTGTGGTTCAGTAAAATGTCTATTCACATTATAAAAATGTAATGCAAATGCAAAAACATCAAAACCATAACATTAGCTGGACGTATGATTTGAGTGCCAACAGAGCAGCCCAGTACTAGTCCACAAGTGCAGACGAACAAGAATTACCCTAAACGCTGAACCACAAGAAGAACAATTAACGCGCACAGAGAAGAGATACGTTGTAAAAGACGACTGACACATGAACCAACAACACAAATAACCCACACTCAACAGGTGAAGTGAAAGAGCTATTAGCTTACTGAATGGAAGTCTGTTGGGTAGCTGGGGTGTGTTCAATTTATTGGTGGCTTGACCGCCAATGTTTAGGCGAGGTAGAAGAACGAGGCGAGGCATGAAGAGTACCGCCCTTTGGGCGAAAACTGACTACTTAATTAAATCTACCTATTTTCCTAGTTCTCCGGTAATGTTGCCATCATCTGCTCTGGGCCACCACATTTTAATGTACATAGCGGAAACACTGTGTATAGATGAATGATAGACCGACCCTTGCCACTGATCTCCTGACTGCTGCTCTCCCCGCCCTCGTCGTGGCGTCCCGCGGAGGAGTGGTGGGGGAGTCCGGAGCCGCGGTCTCCCCCTACCACGGAGTCCCTGGACCCCATGGCGGAGCTCCCCTCCCGCTGGTGGGCCAGCTTCCTCTTTATGACCGTCATCTCCTTCCTGAGGGCCTTGGCCCGGCGGGACTGGCCGATGCTGTGCTTCCCCGAGCTCACCTCATCCAGGCGCGCCTGCAGGAACTGCAGCTGCTCCTCCAGGGGCATCCGGTGCCTGTTGTCTGGCAACAGCAGCTCTGTGAGTGGCAGGTGGAAGCAGACGCTTTATCAACCACATCAGCCCCAATAAGGAAGGCTTGGGCATATTATAGAGTAATACACATAGACATAAGGAACCAAAAATACAATATGAGTGTGCAGCCAATAATACACACTATAATTAAGATTTGTAATAATATTTATTATGATATAAACATTGTCAGTGTGCGTGACAAGCAACAGGAAGTCAGCCACGTCTCTTACCGTCCTCATTGGAAGACAGTGGCCTGTCTCTGTCCCTATCCCTGTCTCTCTCCCGGTCTCTTTCCCTGTCCCTGTCTCGCTCGCGTTCCCTCTCCCTCTCTCTCTCCCGGTCACGCTCTCTCTCCCGGTCCCTCTCACGCTCCCTCTCACGGTCCCTCTCACGGTCCCTCTCACGGTCGTACTGGCTGTCCGGGCTGGGCTCACGAGGCAGGTGCAGGCCCGCCTCGTAGTCAAAGCCTATCCTCTCGGCTTGGCGCCGGGCCGTCCTGATGACCGCGCTCCCCAGCTCTCTGAGCCGCAGGGCGGCGCGGTAGAACACCGTGTCCTTGGCGTTGTACTTGAGGCAGTTGTTGACGATGAGGCCGAAGTCCGACTCGAAGGCCTCGAAGGTGAGGTAGTGGTGGGACTCCAGAAGGTTCCACATGGTCTGGAAGTCCATAGGAGTGTTGATGTGGTCCAGGTAGTCTGGCACCTGGTGACAAGTGGATGTGGCACTGGGTCAGTTTGTGTACCGCTGTCCATTAGGGGCAGTGTTGAGCTTATTTGGGAGATTGCACACACCACCATTTAAATTGTACGGTCTCGCTTATTTTACTTGAGTGATTAAGTCCAACAGAGTGTTTGTGTGCCATCATAGCAACAATACATAACAACAAAAACAACGTTACATAAATGATCGAAGCAGGTCTCAGTCACACTGAAACAACAGACAGTGAAATTGAATACCCCGGCCCTGTAGAGCGCAAGTGTGTTTACCTCTGCCAAAGGTACCGGCTCTGTAAAAAAATTGCTGGTGTCTCTTTCCTGTAACTGCTCCAATGTACTTCGCAATAGCACCAGGAAGGGAGTCAACTGCATCTCCAGCGCCATCTGCTGGACTTTGATCTGAGTGTGCACATATAGAGAGCAACAGAAACACCAGTTTAGAACGGAATACAGGAAGGCAATAGGTTAATGGTTAATGGATGATACAAAAAATTATATTTTGTATTAGATGTCTCGACTCAACAAGGAGCTAATGGAACCAGGGTTTGAGTGATTAGATAACATCGGCTCTGTTAGAACAGAGAATTAATTAATTCAAGAGGTGGTCATTGGGACAATAGACCTCTTTGATCATCTGCTTTAAAAGGCTGTGAAAACCTGCCATTCCAGTCTGTTGTTGAGGGCCGTATACTTGCTAACAGATGTGCTACTGACAGCGCAGTGCATCTCAGTATTGTGTTACAATGAGTTTATGCTAGCCATAGATATAGAGGTCCACCACTGCTTTCTCTAAGCAGACTATATCTACTATATACATGCTTCTGGTTTTGTTATGCATGAGCCACACTTTGAACACGTGATGTGGTCATCTCACCGTCTCCCTCTTGAGCTTCTCCCTCTTGCGGATGAGCTCCACCAGGAGCCTGGCTCTCTCCAGGTCGTGCCTCAGCCTCTGCCATGCCTTCAGCTGCTCCTTCAGAGCGGACTGCTTGTCATCGATGTCCCTCTAACACACACACACACACACACACACACACACACACACACACACACACACACACACACACACACACACACACACACACACGAAGCATGTTCAGAGATCGACCACAGGAATACTATTCATCTTTCACTTCAGCTAATAAAATTAATAATGGGTTAATTTAATGAAGTCGTTAAGATGAACATTGAAAGTATTGTTGATGTTGCTTGCTTATTAAGAAAGCCCCCATTATTAAGACAATGAATAACTGTGTTGTTAACCCTACTATAAAGGCATGTGATGTGAGATGTGGCATGTCTTTTACAGGTCAGGCTGGTTACCGAGGGAAGCGGTGGCATAGGCTGCATCTGCTGCTGCAGCTGCTGCGGCTGTGGCTGCGGCTGCAGCTGCGGCTGTGGCTGCGGCTGCGGCTGGATCTGGTCCACGTTACGCTGGGACTGCAGGTGGGTCTGGAGCCGGCGGAGCAGGGGCACCCCGTTGCGGCTCTGCCTCTTCAGCGTCCAGTAGCTGTGCAGCCGCTGCATGAACTGGCTCTTCCGGGGTACCGTCAAGTTACTGGTGATTTTACTCAGCCTGGAATGTCAGTGAAACACAACCCCCTCAATACTCTGTTTAGGATGGGAATACCTCATAGCTGTCGATGTGCACAGAACAGCATTGGGATTGGGAATATTTGGCTTCCTGCCTAACTTCAGTGTAACAAATACAGTTTAACGTGGACCTTGAAAGTTCAAGGAAGGTCTCCATAATCACGATACCACGATAGTATTTGGTAAATAAAGAGTTCAGATGAAAAAACCTCAAAGTCCATCTGACCGCCTTTGTTTTTATTATTTGTAATATTTAAATGATACATTTTTGGAAAGTTTTACTTTTTATTCAAAGGGAAATGAGTGAACCCAAATATAGAAACCACATTGCGGACTTAAGAGGTTTCTGCATGTGAACCCTTCACATGTAGAAGGCAAGTCAGAAGGCCACAGGTGTTCATACATACCTGTGTGGGGGTATACAAGGCACAGACACCACTGGCGCTGCAGCCCTCTTCTCAGCCAAGATCTTCCTAGCCCTCTTCATCTTTAGCCTGGACTTGGCCTTGGCCCTCTTGGCCCGTTCTGAGCTCCAGCCTTTGGAGTCGTCGTCGTGTCCAATGCTGGTCTCGTCGTCCTCCTCCAGCTCCCCGTCGCTGTGGGAAGAGCCCATGCTGGCTCCCCCCACCCCTCCCAGCGGGCGGGCCGAGCCCGGCGGCGTGTGGATGTCGCAGTAGGCCGTTTTACGGACACTGAAGGAGGTCCCGTTGGCCCCGGTCTCCCTGACGGGCTCCATCTTCATATAGAGGCCGGCCTGCTGGGCGCACGTGACGTGGAAGGCCGTGTAGCAGTTGGCTTTGTGACACTGAATGCACGCGCCGGAGCCGCGCTGCTTGCAGATGTAGCATGTGAGCTTCCAGCGTGCCGGAGGAATGTGTTCAATGCTGTCAATGGGCTCCAGGAAGACGGTGTTGGCAAAGCACACCTGTTGGCGAGATGGCGTACATATAACACAAGTGACGTACTTCATTCCTAATGATGGTTGAGTGAAAGGCCACTTATGACACAGCAACACTAACATGATGTATAGTTGTTGTCGTACATAAAAAGATTATGTCCACTTGCCGCTCTGCTGGTGCTTTGCACTGGGTCTACAAGTCAGTTCAATGGGTAACAGCTTAAGTCTTCAGAACCCATGAACTCTTCCTTTTCGAAGGCAAGAAACACACAGTATAGCCAGACATGTCTTTATATTTTTTTTAAACTGAAAATAAACAGTTGCAATTTTGTGGTGTTTTTCTGTAGCTACATCCACACCGAAATGTAGCTATTGTAGCTAATTCTGGATATCCGTTTTTGTCTAAATGAAAGACACACGCATAACTATACTGTGAGTTTTCCCCTTTTTCGAAAATTAAATGTATCCAAGTATTGTAAAGCTTACGTGATTATAAATCATTGTAAAACTACATTTCAATAAGGGTTGGGTTGGAAATAAAGGTGACCATGCTTGTACCAGGCGTATTTCTCACACAGCATATCGTAGCTCCCCAGGTTGCTCTTTATTCTGGTAAGGTCTTGTAATTTGTGAGCAGTGATAAATCAGGTCAATCTCTGTGTGCCCTCACCATTCATGGCGAGTTATAGCAAGTCTTATCATACAATGGATGACAGACCTGCATTTTAAATCACTGTGGTAAAACAATAACAAGCAAGGGAATACTGCGGAAGATGAACAGCAGTTAATGACATTCCATCACTACAACACAGATGTAATGCACATCGTCCTCACCTCAGGGATCCAGAGGGCGCACACCACGTGAGCCCACCGTGCATCGTCTGTCTGTTTGAACGCCCCTCCTTTATTGGGGCAGAGGGCACAGTCCACGGCTCTGCTGGGCGACTGTAGGCAGCGGCGACACAGCCACTGGCCTTCGGGGATGTAGGGCACGCCGTAGCACTCCTGGTGCACCGCCAGGTTACACATGTCACAGAATAGGATGACATTGCTGTTCTGGCACTCACCGTCATTACAGATGCAGCAGACGGCATCCTCGTCGATCAGGGCGCTGGGGTCAGCCTGGCGGGGAGGAAGGGAGCTACATGAGTTCATCAAATGCTTCAGTAGACACGCCTGCTCCCAAGTACAGTTCAGCCACCAGGTTCCTAGGTTCCTGGCTCCGCCCTGCTATTGCTCTCAGCTCAATTTTCGCTGAGTCTGAAAACCCTGTTCGCTTTAGCATTTTCACAGCCACTGTGTGGTGGCTGTGAAGTCAAGTGTGTTTCGGAATGTTGGTAGAGCTAGATGAGGCGATCAAAACAGCTGTAGCAACGCCGATTAGTTAACAGCTGCTCCAATAGTCTCAAAACTTCCCAGAGGCCTGCGCCTAGTAGGAGGCAACGACTGTTAACACTTCCCAATGGAGAGTGGCCAGACCCTATTCACAAAGTGAACGCTGGGCCTGATTACACCAGGCTAATGGACTACTGTAAAGACAAGGCTGTGAAAGGACTCACCTTATTGTGGCTCTCAAAGTAGGACTCCTTCTCCAGCCGGTCCATGAGGTACTCGAAGACCTCCTGAGGAATGGGCGTGACACCGTCGCTGCGTCGCTTGTCGTTCATGATGTCCAGCCAGATGTAGTCCTCCTCATCTATGTCGTACTCCACCTCCTCATCCAGCTCCTCCACAGATTTATCGATGTATCTGAGGCCCAGAGAAGGATTGGATTGGGAAGGGGGGGGTGCGGTAAGGTGGAAAGTGAGAGTGACACAATTGAAGTTTAAATAAAATATCAAATAAAACAATGACACACATACCACAGTAATATCCAGTGCAGGTATCACAAGATGTTTTATGCCTACTTCCTCTGTATAGATATGTCGCAGTGTGTAAATACACACTGTCAGTACGGTGTTAAGTATTGAGAGTGTGTGTGTGTGTGTGTGTGTGTGTGTATATATACTGATAATACATGGTGTATAGAAATAACTGAATCACTACTGAATGTGTATTGCATTCCAGAACTTTCACATTTGCTGTGTTATATTGTGTAACACGTTGGTCAACAACAAACCTGTAGTAGGAGGAGGTCCGTAGCGGTGCGTCCGGTCTCTCTTGGTCCAATTCTCTGAACACGGCTTCAGGTAGCTTGACCGCAGGGCCTGACGCGTTGCCGTGGTGATGGGATGACCCGTCTTTTTTCTTCTCTTTGCTCTTATGCTTGCCAGACTTTGGAGTTGCTTTGCCTCCGTTAGCAGCCGGGGTGTCCGGTCGGTCCTTGCCATTGCCCCCCAACTCGCCACCCCCTGTCCCGCTGTCGCCCCCGTTACAACCTCCTCCTCCTCCACCACCCGTACCAGAGGACGGAGGGCCCTCGGTTTCACTGTCCTCCTCTGACACAACGTCAATGTTTTCAAAGATGCTGATGCGGTGGATGCGTCCCTGGATCTCCAGCTCCACCATGCGCTGGGCCTGGGCGTAGGTCATCGTCTCCCTGCCTGGAGAGTGGGAGCGCTCAGAACGATTGGGACTGCCCGGGGTGTTGCCACCCTGGCAGGCTCCACCCCCTTTACCTCCTCCACCATCACCATCCATGGACCCTGCCAGTGATACCCGAGGGGGCCGGCCCTTCCTCTTTTTCTGGGGTATGTTCTGTGTGGGAGTTGGGTTGTCATGATCATAGTGGTAGAGATGATACTCAATGCCACTGTAGCTCTTGTACACCTTGCGACAGCTCTCCACTGGACACTCATAAGGGGGCTTGGTGGCCCGCAGATTGTGACAGAATGTCTTTACATCAAAGTCTAGCCCCATTGTGCCAAGGGCCACTGCTGGGACAGATGTACAAGTTTTACATCTGAAACACAAGGTGAAATACAAATAATCAAAAGGATAGGCTACTCTCATTCGTTTTACTTAGATTCCAACGAATCTGCTCTATCTATCCATTTGCACAGTGCACCTGTCTTGTAATCACGTGATTGATACTTTGTTTTACCATGGCAACAATGTTTTCGTTGTTGAAAGTGTTACACACAGCATATACATTATAGATAAATACACATTTCTATAAATAGTATTTTATATTTACTCGTTTGATGATAGTTCATGTACATCCTGTGATTTTCAAACATTTTCTAAAACTTTCGTCTACCATAATTTTGTAGACTACTGTAGGATAGCTTACCTCTGAAAAACAGTTAGGCTAACAGGAAAACAACCGGTATTCCAAACCAAAAGATACGGCAATGGAATATAATATGACAAAATTGTTTAAACGCGAAGGGTAACCTTGTTCTTTAACGCTTTCCCTCTCCAAACAATAAAGAATACCAGTCTAGACTGTTAGCCAGTGGGCTAACATTAGCTAGCAAACAACAACACTGGCTCAAATTGCAGTTACAGTAACCCACAGGGAAAACATAACTATATGCGTCCAATGTGCCAACGGTTATAGACATTAGAGCCTATGTTTGTTCTGCTTCGGCAACTGCACTGGATTAGATGTATTTACGATAGGCCTTTTCACGTGGTGGTGATTCCCTTTTTTTTATTACATCCAATTTGTACACAATGTTGGATTAATAATTACAATTCTATTTAACAATGCAACAAACAGGTATAAAATGATACATTGTGGCTTTACTGAAACCCATCATTCAGCCAGCTACATTTCCCTCCACAATGACCTCACCATAAGAATTCCATCAGCAGCAAAATGATAGAACGCTACAAACTCAACATAACACAAAGCTGTTGATGCAGTATAAATTATTGTTTATTTCCAGAAATATGATCCACTCGGCTAATTTATATATGCAGCACAGATGAACATATATGCTACCCAGTGATGTAGAAAACAAGCCTTGTTTTCAGTGCTACTATGCATGCAGTGTTTGCTGGACATATGGCCACAGCATATTCAGCGACCAAATTACTGTACTTATCCAAGAGCTATACAAGATATCCATAATGATAGTAATTAAACAGTAACGTGATTTAATTCAGTTGGTTAGCTACATTACAAATACTCACTACTCCGCGTTCCTCAAGACTGCGTGCTGCGAAATCTCACACCAGATCGGATATGCTCCAGATCGATATTAACTAATCAAATACTCCCAGATGCGATCTCTCGAATAGTGCATTTGTAGTACTGTTTAAAATCCAATACAGTATCCCAATGAGTTCATTGTGTTGGGAATAATTCAGGAACTCGACTGAACAAAAGGGGCAACCATTGCTATACGCCATTGGCGCGTGTAAACACATTCGTTAGACAAACCAAGCTCTATTTTTCGTATAGGATACAAGCCGCTTTTATGTAACATTATGTTATTAAGATTTGTTAATACTATTAAATTGTAGATCGATGTAAAAGGAAAGTGTCAACATTTCTACAGACAATATATTATCCCTAATTTCCTTATGTATTTTTTATAGTGTGACGAATCTGTGGATTGGTTTAACATATGACAGAGGCCTTCCGTCAGTGATGGTTGTATTCCGTTTACTGCTCTACAGTACATACTATTTGAGTACATTCTGTAAAAATAGCGAGATATGTTGCGGAATATGCTGGGCTATTGCAACAGGCCTGTCACTTCTAACATGTCTATTTACTGAACATGTTTTGTAGTAGGCTAATTCAACCATTTAATAGAATACACAATTAGCCTACGTTTAAAAACAGCAAATACTGAAACAAGTAGGCTATTCGACAGTCATCAAGCACAAAATAATTTATTTATCTCTCAACATATACAATTCTTGTGATTAGAGTGCAGCTGGTCAGGTAATGCAGTGGGAAATTAAGCAGACAGAAGCAATCCCACACAGAGCATAAATGAAATACTTTCCCCCACAGAGCATATTCACTAGAGGGCAGTGTAGTCAAGACCAGACCAGAGTAAGCACCATTGGGTAGATGTTGTGCCGTCTCTGTGCATGCATCTCTTTCTTTACACTGCACCCAAATTAATATATGCAAGTATGTCTCCCCCCACTATGCTAAAACAGACAGGGAGATGTCGCAAAATAACAAAAATCTCTTATTGATGGAACTATTTAAACAATGCAGAATATTCTGCATAATATCCGGGAAACATCTAATTCAAGACGAATTTAATGAATATACATCAAAGTGAAAGTCCCCCCAAAATGTTTGAACAAACAAAATGTACAAATATAAGTTATAAAAGTTAACTGTACAATTCACAGCTTGGCACGATTGGGAAGCTGCAATGTTTGAATGGTGTAGTAATTTCAGACCACAGTAGCTTTTAACATTTAGCTCGAGTGAAAACACGAGTTGGCCATTATTGTGAAATAAACACTATATACATGGTTGTAAACGGCTAACACTGATTAGAAGTAGGGGAGATCATGTAATGTGCAAATCTCCCATAATTAGCATTTAAACTGAATTTTGTTTGTACTGGTAAAAATAAAATAAAAAACAGGCTGTCCCCGAAATTAACTAGCAAAACTAAATCAAAATCAACTTTCAAAACTAAATTTAAAAAAGGCAATATACAGTAACTGCTTCAGAGCATCTAATTTGAGAAAAATAAAAAACTGTCCTGCTTGGGGTGATAATAATGTACAATCTTAACAAAATAATATGTTAATCAGTTAAATAACGTCGAACAATAGCAGCATCAAAATCAAGCTTTTAACAAATACCACTTAAGCTACAAACTAATGATTGCACATAAATAATTACATTTATTCTGAGTACTGGGAAAGCAGTGTCATTAAGAAATTATTTTGTGGAGAAATTAGTGTTTTTTTCCCTGTGATTTTGAACTTTTTTTCATTTGCAGCTAGCTCCTGTTACACCTGTCAGGATAAAGGCTTGTGGCAAAGCCACTATCAAAGCTCTATGCAGAGTTTAAATGCACTTTTTTTGCCTCAGAAACCCGTTTCTCACATTTTCTGCAACACTGATTGGGACACAACCAGAAGCATAATATAGGGTGCAGTATATAAGGCTCTGGACACATCCTTCTCCCCACAACACTGGATATATTCCGCTAGTAAATAGAGGCTGTGTCTAACTGAACCGTTTGACCTTCAAGAGTGGATTTTGGCTGCTGGCTTAGTAATGTAACTGTCTCTCTCCCACTCTCTCCTCAGCAGTTCCTCCAATGCAACTGTAAATCTCAGCACTTTCATTCGTCCAGTCAGTCAGGGGTGGAAAAAGTAAAACAAGATTTTATTATTTAAATAAGAGCATATACTGTGTAAATAGTGCAGTATTACAAGGGCATTCATATGTAAACCAACAACAAAAGTGTCTGCTATGCATTAAAAAATTAAGTAGCACTCAAGCCACCATCAAATCAATTCACTTGAATGTGGGCATGCTATGTTCAAGGCACTACATTCTTTCAGACAGCATCACCATGAATCCTCTACTGTTATCCCGAGCCACTGTGTTTGGATTCTACTGTAGTGTTTAAAGTGGACAGAAAATTAAAAGACAAAAATCAATATGAAAGTGTAACAGAGCATTTAACAAAGACATCTTATTGTGACTGCTGGCACTATGTCTAACTACAACTGTTGGTATCAAGGATACAAACAATCGCCCTCTTATTTACATCATCATTAAGTATCTAACACACACACACACATGCACACACACGCGCACACACGCACACACACACACACACAGTCATTTACAACTGTTGGTATCAAGGATACAAACAATCACCATCTTATTTACAAGGTCATCAAGTATGTACAGATTATGGCTCCGGTGAAGCAGAGTTCGAGCTGGGTGGAGCTGAGCTTTCTTGTCCGTAGACACAAGGGTGCTGTGCGGGCGCTGGGTGAGAAGGGTCATCCTAGAAGGAGCCAAAAGAAGACAGCTAGTTAGGTAGTCCTGGTGGTGTCAGGAGGACAGGAGGCATTCTCAGGGTTATGCAGGAGCAAGGGGTAGACCTGTGCTGTTGGCTTTGCTATGGCGGCATAGGGAACGACTCCTGCAGCACCAAGCAGGACAGGACCCATGGTGCCCTTGGGCCCCACAGGGCTCGGCTTGACGGGCATGCCTTGCCACTGTTGGGGGTACAGGGAGCCAGACACCACCCCGCCACCGTAGGCGCCGCCAGGCAATATATAGCCTTGTGGGAGCATTGAGGAGCTGGCAGCTAGAGCTGTGGGCATACCAGGGCCTAAAGCAGCAGCAGCAGTCAGTGAGCAGGACAGAGGCAGGTGGAACTTGTTGGGGGCGACAGGGCTGACCTAGAACAAGAAGTGGAGTTTAAAGAAAGAAAATGAGGCCAAACCCTTGCCATGTCAATGGCGTGGATCAAACCCAACCTCTCTCCCCTGACACGCATGCCCTCTTAGCGCCAGGTACCTCGTGTGTGGCTGCTATGCCTTCAAGGTCCTGCCGGCGTCTCTGCTCTTTGATCTGATTCAGGGAGGGCCGTGGCTGATGGGCGGCGGCTAGGGTCTCCTTCGCCCAGTCATCCACCAGTTTGTGGAGGTCGTCGGTGAAGGTGCCCTTCTTGTTGTTGCTGTTGTTGGTCTGGACCTGAGCCAGGCCTGCCACTGGCTGGGGACTATGAGACGCCGCGGCGGCCGAGTTGAGCGAGGGCTGAGGGTGATCGGAAGCCGTCTGAGCTCTGTGAGGTGACCCTGAAAAGACGAAGAGCACTTGTTAAACGTCGCCTTGCTACACGATTCTAAAACTAATCAATTGGCTGCTTTACGTCTACTGCAATTGAAGGAATTTTTGCAAACAATTACTAGCAAAGCTGACAATCATCTAAACTACAAAATCATTTCAGTCAGCTAGCATTTAATTAATTAACACTTTATGCCATAGTGATTCTGAATACAAAAATTAGTGTATTAATAGTGACTAAGTGAGCTTATTTTGCCCAACAAACAGCCAAAGGATTACATCTTAGATGACCATTACAGAAATTAACAAATAAATGAAAAACAGAAAAAGTGATGTGCAGGCATCCACAATATGCACCAGTCACGATATGTAGGCTCATAGCCATGCATGACACACACAAACGCATACTAAAGTACTATGTGAAGTTCTCCTTGCATTTGTTAGTTTCAACCCACATGTCCAACAAAAGCCACCACGTTATAAAATGTCACACAGCACAAATATATTCCAAAGAGTGCCCATGCAAACACATTCAAGAGAGGAAACCAAACAATAATAGTGAGTAGTATTATAAATGTAAAGTAAATGAGATAGTTACTACTACTGCGCTCTTTGCCTAGACATAGTCGTTTCAGAGTGGACCCTATAAAGAGGCAGAACAGCACAAGACAGAAAGACAGTTAGGCCAGTACACACTGCACACCACAGTTCTGTGGACAAGCTGCTTCTAAGCCACACAGAACTATCAAAATCCATCAGGGAGAGAGGAGGAGGAGGAGGAAGACGGGATATGTGTGGTTTACAGTAACTTGCAGTAATGCCAAACAGAATGTGTAGAGTACCAACAGAAAGGCCTAGAACAGAGAGCAAACCTTGAGCCGTTGGCCGTGTTGCTCTCTGTAAACTCATTTTTGGTTAGGGCAAGGCGGGTCAATAGTTTGGGAAGAAGGCCTTGGACAAATGTTTGCCTCTTTGTAACCCTAGAGTGTGTCCTTTTAGAGACCATCACGAGGATGTGTGCCACCATTACAATAAACAGAAATGTAATCAAGACCTCAATTAAAGAGTTGTTGAGTATTGAATTTGAATTAAAGCATTGTATTAGTTAGCTACCCTCACAAATAACAGGCCAAATAATGCTCAAATGTAATTTTCATAAGACATAATATGGCTTAATGCTTTTGCCTGGTACACAAAAGCCCATTAGCAAGGAACGTGTGTAATAGGAAAATATGGCTCTTTGTGAGGAGAGTTTTGAATCAGAGCGATTCCTAGTGTTGATGCAAATATGCCTGCAAGTCAAATTACAGGAGAGAAAAAAGAAAAAAAAACACACAGAGCACTAAAATACTAGCCGGGGCACGCCAGAGTTAGCGCTCGTCATAAACATGCATGGAGACAGGAGAGGTGAAAGAAGATAAGAACATTGGTGATACAGCCCTTGATATTGCAGAGCAAGTCTCCATCAGTGCCCCTGCCGACGCCTGCACCATGCGCGTCTTCCCCGTCCAAACATGCGGGACAGAGAGAGTGCGCCTCTAACACGGGCTCGGCCAATCAGGGCACTGCACACGTGTGCGCAGTGCCTTTGGTTTTGGAGATGTCAAACAATTAAGTCAACGGGACGAAACAAAATAAGGAGTACAAAGGCTTTGATGCGCACGCACGCACACACACACACGGCATCATCTGCCCAAGTTTGGAGAAGACTAGCTTTATGCCATAAACAGTGCTTGTTGTGGGGTCTGCTTACTAAAGCCAGAAGCAGTGCACAAAGCATTTGTATGGGGAAAGACATTCAACCCACAAAAACAACATGAGCTTAATGGCACTGAGGTAAGGAGGATTAAAGAAAAATAAACATTTTATGTATGTTTGTCACACACAGGCCTCAGTGAGCAGCACAAGGTAGAAGATCCACTATATCAAATATAAAAGAATTCAAACAGATCAGGAGAAAGAAGTGAAATTAAACACATGAGATGAGTGAGGGGGGGAAATAGAAAGGAACAAATACAAACAGATGGACAGAGACACAGGTCCACTGAGGAATCTAGTGCGTGGCTTGCTACTAGATTTATAGGTCACTCTCTCTGACGTTTGGTGGTAAACCGTCCAGCCTGCAAAAATTAATATAAGAGGGAAGAAGAGAAGAAACAAGAGACACTTATGTAAAAAGAGAGACTGGGATGAGAATCCCCCACCATTAATCGCACCAGCAAAGGATACTTAAGAGACAGAAGGTATGTGAACCAGGAAAAAAATAAACAACACAATGTCCACATTCGCTACTGGGATTAGTCAGCAAATAAGCAATTGTGCCACAGCTGCTTTACGCATTCAGCTTGCATGTGTATATATCTGATGCATCCATATCATGTGATAGCGGGTGCAACATATCAAACGAGACACATTCAGACACCCCAATTAGTAGCACATTACTTTAGGCATCCCGGTTTGCAGTACAATAATATGTGCTATCAAGTTATGCAATGTACTGTATGGACACCATGACGTAAGATCACATACAGTAGGTCAAACTGTTGATGGTTAAGAATAGACTTAGTATACCCTTAAATTGACATGTTTCTACACGCTATAAACATCCATCATACCCAGACCAGTCTCTGTGTGTGTGTGTGTGTGTGTGTGTGTGTGTGCACGTGCTGGTGTGATTAACCCTGCACGTGCACACACGCTGTGGGTGTACCTTGGCCAGGGCCTGCCTGGGTGGCAACGCCGTCAGCGTGCAGCCCAGCGTAGATATTGTCCGAGGACAGGGAGCCCTTGAGGGAGCAGGGCTGCTGGGTCAGGACCGGCTGCGTGGGGAGGTTGGGCAGGGTGCTGAAGCTGGTGCTCCCGGAGTGGGCGGAGCCATCAGACAGATGAGAACTCTTCGCCGGGGAACCAGATGAGCTGGCAGCGCTCTCACCTTGGTGGGGGTGGGGCATTGATAAACACTGTGAAGTACAGAACATTTCACGCGGCGGTTAAATGCACTGGCTAACTGCGAGCTACGCGGTGCACCTTTTCTGTCAGCGGCGGAGGAGTTCAGGTTGTTTTTGAGCTGCTGCACCATTGGGTTGAGCAGTTTGCCAGCCTTCAGCTTGTGTTTGCTCACCCTGCGTCTGCGGCCACTGGGGGGCGCCGCGTGAAGCAGGCCTACGCTGTGGGGCAGGGTTTTGCCCAGCTCCTTGTACAGACGCTCGACCTCGCTCCTCTGGAACGCCTGCAGCTCCGAGATCTCTTTCATGTGTCTGAAACAAACGAACAGGCTGGTTAGCAGCAGCTTACAATAACTGAGGTATACGCTATTCCTCTACAAAGCAGCTGTCATTTATACGAGTCAATTTATTCCACAAAGGTCATTCAGTGTCTGTTAAATCTCTGTAGCATTTTATGAGCATAATAATTGGCGGAAATGCGAGTGGAAGGTGTCAGGCCAGTGTAAGCCAACATACCCATTAGCCACTGCTGTTTTTCTCAACGGGGTTTGCAAATAGTGGGGGTTACTACCATTTTGTTGAGTGTTAAAATGTCGCCACTGACCGGCATACAGACCAGCCACACTCTCCACCACTAAAAACAACAGCAGGCAACAAATGGTCTAAACACAGTGAACGACTTAGGGTAGGATATGGCACGAGGGGGCCCAATTGTTATAGTGCCACTGGACACCCTGGTATCCAAACTGACCGTGACCTTTTGCCACTCGTGTATAAAATGTGCAGTGAACACAATGGACTGACTTTTATACACTTTCTGCCGCCTGGATACATTGTTATAGCTGTATATTACCCTTGGTGTAATGCCAATTGTTTCTGCCTACTTGGCCTGCATACTATTGTGTCCTAACATCCTGAAAGGCTTCATACCAACCCTGCCAGTGCCTTTGATGCTGGGGAGGTAAATCCTTACCCAATAAATATAGAGGGGGTGTTGTTTGTGTCCATATAAAACGTGGGCCTGTGCTAACCTGACACGCTACATGTATTGTTAGACACAAGTGGCATCAAAAGCCTTTGACTTTACAAAACATGATTGGATGAACCATGTCTGCGATTGTTAAGTTGTTGTCAAGTAGCTTTCGCTGTCGTCACACTTAAACCATGCCAGTAGCCATCAGTACATTTGCTGATGGCCAAGTTCAGTTGTACTCAATTGTAAGTCACAAGGATTTTAAGCCCCACTGAAGCCAAGCCTTTGCCACCCTTTGACGCCAATGTGACTAACCAACTCCATGCAAATAGAGTAGTCTTACTTCTCTCTGAGCTTCTGCAGCTCCTTCTTCATGTCTGCGTCCTCAAACTCAGAGTCGTTGTCGCTGCTGACGTAGGACGAGTGGACGTACGCCCCGGTGGGCGAGGGCCCGTGACCGTTCATTGCCGCAGCTTGTTTGCCGGGCGAGTCGGAGCTCTGCGCGCTAACGCTGCGGCCAGAGCGCCGCAGGAAGGCCACGGCCCTCTTCATGAGGTCGCTTCCGCTGTGCTCCGAGAGGGCAGGGCCCAGGGGCGGGGCCACGCCGCCGCCGCTGTCCTCGTCGCCCGAGTCGGAGTCGGGCCGCAGGGTGTGGTAGCGCTGGACGGGGCCGTCTATGGTGTGGGCCCGGGGAATGAGGGAGGGCGTGACGTCAGGGCTGGTGGTGCCCATGTACAGGTCTGGAGGGGCAGAGCAACGCTTGCTGTTGTGGGCTCTGGGGGTCCCTGCGGTGTCGGCGTCGGCAGTGGCCGCGGAGAACGTGCTCACCGCCACGCAGCCCTGTTCTCCGCTGCCCGGACCCTCGCTGTGGCCGTGAGACCCGCCCAAGCCACCAGGGGGGGCTGCAGAGCTGCAGGCGTCGATGCTCAGCCTGTGTCTCTCCAAACGAGAAATGACATCCGGAGGAGTTGGGACGATCTGGGGGAGAAAGAGAAGCCCATCACTATAACAACACACAACAGAGATGACTTGCACATTGAAGCGTTGAGCGGGAACTTACCTGGAAGCGGCCTTTGAAGCCATGTGAACTGGAGCTGGTAGGTACATCTTCCCCATCACAAGACAAGCTACAGCCTTAATGGGGGTTTTCAAGGGAGAACTTTTAAACAACGGACGCATTATTACTGCAATGCATTTTTGGTACTGCGGGGATAAATATTGGCATAAATGTGTCAGAAACACTAAGTAACAAATGGTCGGGTTTTGGGCTGCATACCTGCCACTGCTGAGTCACTTAGGGCTCCCAGGCTGTCTGTACGTTCAGGGATCTGGGGCTGAGAGAGATGGGGAAGTGGTGGGGGCGTGAGAAGGACTTGCCCTCAGATTAATATACACAAACAAACAGTCAAGCTTAAGATGATTCATCTGGCTAACAGCTATCACTTTGTTATCTCTCACAATAACAGTAGTATTCTATTTCTTCAGCCAATAGCACACGGCAGAATGGAGAGTGCCTCCGGTAACACTGACATTGCAGTTAGCTCGCCGTTAGCTCGCTACCAATCCAAGCTGCCCAACACAAAGACACAGAACACACACGTACCAGAGGCTCCCCCTTCTTCCGGGTGACGGCGTCGCTGCTCGGGCAGTCGGAGACGGGCGGCGAGCCCACCTCCGAGCCGGCGGAGCCCTGCGGGTCAGAGGAGGCGCCGGGGGGTTGGGAGGGCGCGTGCTCCTGGTACAGCAGGTTCCTCAGCTTCTCATCCAGCGTCTTGATGGTGCGGTCCACAAACTCCACCCTGCGGGGGCCCTCGCTGTCCGACTCGCCCAGACCCCCGCTGCTGCTGCCGCCGCCGCCGCCCAGCTGCTGGCCCGCAGCCTGGGCCTGCTGTGAGGCCTGGTGGGCGGGGCTCTGGGGCTGGGAGGTCACCGCCCCACTGGGCTGTATAGGTGTGGCATACGGCTGCTGCAGCACCACGGGCTGATGAGGGGCTAGCTGGGCGGCTAGCTGTGGGGCTAGCTGGGCGGCTCGCTGGGCGGCTAGCTGTGGGGGCAGGTCTCCAGCTGGACTGGTCTTCTGGTCTGGCTGGTTAGACGCGTTAGCGGAGGCCGGGTCAATGGCTGCGCCACTCTGGCCGGAGCCCACGTCCAGCGAGACGGGCGGCGCGATGGCGCAGCATGGGATGTCCGTTACCATGGAGATGGCGGAGACACAGGGCTCATCCGCGGGAGGGGAGTGTCGCCGGCTGACGCCAGCCGCGGGCGCTGACGGCCGAGGCTGCTGCACGCGGGCCTGCCCCGTGTTGGGGGGCTCCTGAAGGGGCACCGAGGGGGAGGAGGGGGCGGGGCCCAGCACAGAGGCCGCTGGCCTGGGGCTGCTGGATGGGGCTGACCATTTAGCCTCTGTGGAAAAGTAAAATGTAATTAAGGAAGAGAATGATTGCTACAATTGGTTGGCTAATGACGGGGGGGCTGTGTCCTGTAGCCAGACCAGCGCTGGAACATTGCTCGTCTTCTCCCATTAGAACCTGCCAGTGTTAACATCTGCCCTTCATGGCTGCAGGAAGCCACCATTATATAATTGACCCTCACAGCTTGCTGCAAAAACATTTCCTCAACAGAAAATAGACAATGAACTCCTTGTGCCTTCCTCCAACTAGTTCAGTTGGTTTATTGTGTCATGGTGTCAGCATGTACTGCATTGTTCCTGTGTTATGCAGTACTATGCTGCTTTATGTTGTAATACCCAAAACACATTCCGATAGCTTGGTTGTTTGGTGATTACAATCTTGACCCACAGTATTCAATCAATCTTAAATCTCATATTTAGAAAATTACACTGACACACACACACACACTCGCAACATACCCTTGGTGCTGGTGGTGGTGTGAGATGAGGTCCTCTTCATCTCTGGCGTGGGTGTCTCAGCCACGGGGCAGATGATGAACCAGCGCTTGCCAGTGTGCAGGACTATAACAGACACAAGCACACACATCACAAATCTACAGTATCTAATTGTGAGCTAGAGAGTCTGACATTACAAGAGGTGAGCAGGCTGTTTCACATACTTCGAGTTAAAAATAAAAAGGCTCAGTGCCTCAAGAGAACTCCATTATCACAATTTTTATCTCAATGTCAGAGCAGAACAGAACCTTACAAAGTCATTATTGTATGACGATAAACAAAGACAAACATGTCAGTCGTTTTTTGGTCATGGCCTACTGACACACAGCCTTACCATTTTGCTGGTACACCAACTGCGTGTGTGTGTTGGGCGTAGTGGCTTTTAAACCCTAAAGGAAAACAAAAAAGGTCATTACAGACCATTGATGCAGGTGTATTAAATTATTAGACAACATTTTCAAAAAGGCAGCCTAGATAGCATAGTGTCTCATCAAAAGGTGTCCTTGCCTAGGCCTGTTGGCACGTCTGTGCACAGTGTCATACTGTGAGTGGTGTCACAAGCCTATCTCCACTCAAGTTCACGCCAACAGCCTCCCTCACCTCTGTCACCAGTGTACCAGCTCCTTGGCTCTGTTGGGGACTGCCTGCCTGGTCAGAGCCCTTCTCTCCCTCTGTGTCCTCGCTCAACATGTCCTCTGCCTTGTCCACGATGTCCTTCAGCTGCTCGATGAACACCTCCTTCTCCAGGGGCAGAATGAAGTCGTTCTCCACCTGGCCGCCCGAGAGCACAGACGAGGCCGACAGGAGTGTTGAAATTGATAGAATAAAAGCAATATACCAGTGTGCATATACATTATGGTAGTGTTGATACAAAGGCATGTCAGAAGGTAAAACATTTATGAATCAACTTTGCCTTGATATGCAGTTTTAATCTGTGGGCAGGGAAGGACGATGCTAAACCTTCTAAAATAATGCATTTCACACAGAAAAACGTGATTATACAGCAGCAAATTATTATGAAAACCCAGTAGAAAAACAAATCTATTCTGAACACCACGCAGAAGTTTTGCCAGCGGTTGTGGGTTCCTCAAGCACAATGCCTAAAGGCCCATCTGCTCCTTAAATGTAAATTGCCAAATTACACGATTGTACAAATAAGCTTGTGGATGTCAGGTGAGTGGTAAAGATGAGCGCAAGCCACTTTATTCTATTTAAAAGAATGTTAGTCTTTATAAGGCCATGCTGGCCTTGTTCTTTCCTTCCTTAGTGACAGGTAAGGTGGTCTCAGGTGGGTGTTAAGTTATGTATTTGGCCATATGCAGTACATTCCACATGAATGAGGTAGGAGTTATGCTCCATTAAATATTTACTGCATCTAGTTTTAAATACGATTATCCAAACACAATATTAATTGGGGTTGAGAGGAGAGAGGGAAGACATTTTTGCTGCATTGCAGCAGAGAAGATGGGGCGTTTCAGTTCTGCGCCATGACAGAGGATATCAGGCAGTGCACATCTCAGTGTGTTCCCTCCCGCTCCCTTCCCAGTGTGAATGAGGTGGCAACAATTCAGTCCAATTCAGTCAATACCATATAAGTAGCAATCTCCTCAGGTGCATCGCCATCCAGATCAAACTTGAACGTGACCATTTTGTGGTTGTGCGTTTCCAGCTGACACTCCACCATCTTGTCCCCGGTGTTGCAAACCTATACCAAGGAAATGATACACAAGGAGATCCTTTACTACTATTATTATAGCCACAACCCACAGAAAGAAGTGGTTTGCATGCACGTACGCACATTTACATACAGTATAAGAATACCAACAGAATGTTTTGAAATACTAGATTTAAAATAAGCGGTTTATTGATTAACAATTGTAAAATAATTGATTCTCCCACTCAATTATTCATGCATGACTGAGTTGCCGTTAGCGTATCATAACAAATGTGTGTGCGTGTGTATTCATGATATTCTTTTCTAGTCCATCTAGATGTGTGAGTGAAGGTCATCTGCTGGTCACCCACATTGAGCATGCTTAGTTTGATTCTGGCGATCTTCTCCTGGCGCGAGCGTGTGCGCGTGGATCTGCGATGGTGCTTGCGGACCTTTCCACCGAGCGTTCCCTCATAACCATCACTCATAATCTCCATGCCTGACATGGTGTCTGAGTTCACGCTGGTGTTGTGAGATAACACATGAGCACAAATAAGGCATACAATGAAGCACCACTGTGTTTATGTTCCCAAGTACAGAGGCAGGGCTGTGTAGTAACACCAGATTATTTTTCCCAGCATTCACACAGAACAGGCAGCTAGCAGACCATGAGTAGATAGCCGCTAAATTATTACAATCACTGACTAAAGGATCGGATGTTCAAGCCATAATTACAGTGAGAACACCCAATCACTGTAATAACAACCCACTATTAGATCCACATCAGTGGATATAGCAGAGTAGGATACTTGCTTACACACTGCATACTAAATACCATGTACCTAGCATACAGAAGGAAGGAGACCAGGCCTGCAGAGTAAGCAGTAGCATGTTTTTCCAGTTCTTCTGCGGTGAATATCGGAGGATGCAATTCCCATTACATGGACACGAGTGAGAAACGCTTTAGTCAATCTTAATTCATGTGTACCGTCGTGATTTTATCAGTTGGGTAATGGATATACAGGAATATTGCTCTAATCTCTTAAGAATGAGCATCAGAACAATCCAAATAAAGATGGGGATGAGCTGGCACCTGTCATAGCTTTGTCCCGCTGTCGGTTTCTCTGCCCCTTGATCCTGCAGAGAGGGGAACGCAACCACACAAAACAGATTAGAACGGAAAAGCCATTTCATTATGGAGACGCTGGGTTCCAAAACGAAATGTGAGAGGAGATGAGAGGAAGTGGAGTGTAAAGAGACAGACGGACAGAGAGAGCACGTGAGCGCGAGCAGGCGAGACAGACAGACAGACAGATGTGGGCATACTGGAGGAAAGAAGATCCCAGCATTCCACGTGTCTTTACCTCCAGGCTACAGTCTGCAGGGCCCTGGCCCCCTGCAGACGCACCGGGCTGTTGATGCTGAGGCAGGCCGGGTGTGACGGGGGCTGTGGGCGCTCTCTGGGAGTCTGACAGCTGACCCTGGTACTGGGCCTGTGCCTGGCAAGGGTTCTGGTTGTGGTCTAGCGGGGCGGCAGCCATGGCGGTGCCACTCCCAGACCCGCTCTGTGCAGGTGGGGCGGCGGCAGGAGCAGATTGGGCTGGCAACGGCTCTGGATGGCTAAGCTGGGTCTGTTGCAGGACCTGATACAACAAGCACACAGGACCACGCATCACTTTGTTGCAGCCGCTTTAAAAGTGTGATTGGCCAATTGCTATGAATGCTGTAAAAGGCGTATAAATTTTTCCCATAATAGTGTTGTGCTGCTAGGCAACTGTGTAGACAAACAGAAATGTCCGTACCCCAAACAGTTACAGACACCATTGGCTACGTTTAGACCGCAAGCCTTTACCTTTGCAAGACAACATTTTTTACAGACAGACAGACCGACCGATCTATCTATCTATAAAAAAAATTATAATAATTTGGCCAGTATCATATTCTAGTGTGAATTGTAACTGTTCTGAACAGACCCGTGCATGCACAAACCAGCAAACCATTTTCTTATTTGTGTGTATTATATGTGTGCATTAGTCACTCCGTGAATGTCTATCTACAGTGACGTCAGCATCTCATGAATTCTGATTTGACTGAGATTGCATTGCATCGAATCAGATAATTTAGGACCAGATATGAAAGTGGCCCACATCAGATTCCATGTGATTTGTGCTGTAAACACACTGGGGTGAAAAAAACAAATAAAATAAAATACAAAAATGTGGTTGCGGTGTCAATGTACCCCAACACACACACACACACACCTCTCAGTAAACACAATTGGGCTGCAGCCTTCATATTTACCTGCGTCAGAGGCAGTGTGCCGGGGTTCGGGGGCGGCACAGTGTGCGTGTGTAAAGGGTGTGCGGTAGGGGCCGCTACATAGGCAGAGGGCGTGCGGGGGGCTTCAGCGCTAACGGCCTGCTGAAGCGCAGGGTGACCCCGGTGCAGGGGCGACGTGGGTGAGGGCGTGAGGGATGCTAGCGTGCACTCTGGGTGCGCCGGGGACACGGGGGAGAGGGTGGGGGTTACGGGGAGAGCCGGGCCAGGAGAGAGGAAGGCGGGAGCTGACGTGGGAGAGGAGGAAAAGGGCAGGGAGGTGGAGGAGCGAGGGTGGGAGGAGTCAGGGTCAGCCGGAGCCATCACCACTTGGATAGTAGGGTACTGGGAGGGGAACTGAAGACAAGGAGGAGAGAGAGGAAGAAACAATACAAATCTAATTAGAGAGTAAAAGGGTCAGGGTATGGAAAGACACCGAGGTCGAGTCAGCAGGCCGTGTGAAGTCATCCCTGTGAACGCCGCTTATATACGGACAACACAAGGCCCTTCACCGTCAAATATAAACAACGCCAGGCCAAACTAATGGGGGTACCTGGTGTGGTGGCGGCAAAGAAGCGGCAATGTGCCCGGGCTGGAGCTGTGGGTGGACGAGGGTCTGGGCCAGCGGCTGCTGAGGGGGCAGCGCGTGAACTGGCACACTGGACACCGACCGGCTCACAGTTTGTCCTTCTTGACCGAGCTGGTCAAGATGGTCAGCACACACGTGGTATGAAACACAGAGAGAGAGAGAGAGAGAGACAGAGAGAGAGGGGGGTTATTGGAAGGGCAGGCTCATAGCGTTTCACCTGTCAGTTCAGGGGTCTGCTTTTCCTGCTACTGACCCACACCAGAATGGCTCCCACTTTCCATCCTGTGCTCAAGACTATAGCCACACAGCCTGTGCTGCGTGCAACTCCCCGTAACACAGTACCGGTTAACAGGCCTGAGGGAAGATGGCGGACAAAGCCTCTACTCTTGTTTTCATTACAGTTTAATTGAGACCCAGAGGAAACTGCTATTTAAACTAAACAAAGGGTCTATTCATTCTGTCATTCACTCAGTGTCCTCCCGACACCGCCGCTCATCTCATCAGTATGCAGTGTGCAAGTGAATCATACATTGCTGAGCCCCACAGTGAGTGTGTTTAGAGGAAGGGAGTTCTACCTGATGCTGGAAGGCTGCAATGTACAGATAGGGTTGGAACTGATGGGGAAATAACAACACAGAACAGAGCAGGGTCAGAGGGGCAGGGAAAGCAACAGGAGGAATGGAACGTTGCACGACCACGCCTTTAAAACGACCTCAGCTTACCTGTTGGGCCGTGGCTGGGTAGCTCTGGTGTGCTACTGGGCCGGGCGGATAGCTCTGCCCTGCCGCTGCAGGTGCGACAGGCGCGTACGGGGCCCCCGGTGGCTGTTGTTGTTGTTGCAGCAGGCTGAAGGCAGGAGGCGCGTTGCAGAGAGAGGGGGGGTCGCACTGGTTGGCAGCAGGGTAACTTTGCTGCATCGCAGGGATGTGCCGCACGGCTGAGGCCTGCGTCGGCTGCGCTGGGGCCTGGGGCAGCTGCTGTGGGACGTCTGCGTGCGTGTGCTGCTGTTGCAGCGCAGGAGCCTGCTGATGCTGCTGCTGCTGGACGGCTTGCAGGGCTAGCTGGCCGTGGGGAAGCGCGGCTTGGACACGGGCATGCCCGATTTGGAGGGCGTCCGACGGGGCCGTCGGCAGCAGGAGCTGCCCGGGGAGCTGCTGGCTGCACTGCGCCGGTGTGGACGAACACGTCGCCTGCCCGGGGGGACACGGGGCGGCCATAGCCGGGGGGAGGAGGGACGCCGAAGGCGGGGCCGCTTGAATGGGAGCCGCTTGAATGGGAGCCGCTTGAATGGGAGCCGCGTGGGCCTGGGCGGTCTGCTGGGCTTGCGTCGGAGCGGAGGAAGACGGTGCAGCCGCTGCGGGCTGCTGCTGCGACGCGGCTTGGCTGTGGTGCAGGGCGGGTAGCGCGTGGCCAGCCGTGGCGACCTGCACGCCGGGTGCCGAGGAGAGGCTGGGTCCAGGCTGGAGGTACTGGATGGGAGCACTGCAAGAGGAAACGGCCTGCAGCGAAGGCTGGTTCTGGAGCCCCATGCACGTACCCTAAGGGGACAGCGCACAGGGAAACGGGTTAGAGGGAATTACTCTAGCCTCAGGATTAAAAACACACACACACACACACACGCGCGCGCACACACACACACACACACACACACACACACACACACACACACACACACACACACA
>JAODUE010001273.1:0-12606 GCA_027564755.1 Amblyopsis hoosieri
AGCCGAGGTGGTAAAACGAAGTTCTCTTTTTGGGGCCTGGAACCGGACCATAGATTGGAGATAGCTTGGGGCCGTTCCTACTGAAACACCACAGCTCCACACATCATTCCAATGAAAATATGAGGCCAAATTGGGTACTGCAGTCTTAACTTTGACATACAAAACCATGTTTTCCATTATAGGGAGGTATTGGCAAATTACAATAGTTTTCGAGTAAAATAAGATAGAAAGGAAAAAATAACATGCTAAGTAACTAACAAATAATACAAAGTTTGACAAACTCCAAGAGATTATTTAAAGGTTAGGTCTCACGAGACATCCTGATCTTGCGAGCTTCAGTTTCATTTCGCCGTGAGAATCAGTCTGGAAAGCCTCGGAATCATTTTGAATGTGTTCAACTAGCAACTGAACTTTCCAATCAGCGTCGTGTTTAAAGCTATACGGGTTTGGCTTAGGTGTGCCGACCATGGTGCCGACAGCAAAAACGACCAGATGGCTCATCTAATCAACTGCAAAGTATTTTATTGAAAGTACAGCCATTCACAAACAGTTTCAATGTACGGCTCCCCAGATGGACTTGTGACACCAATTCCTCTGGCATGTCGGGCCCCCCTGACCCAGGGCCCAGTAAAAACTGAAACACCCCCTCCCTCCTCCCATGTCGGCGGATCTGCCTACAGTATGGCTGTGATAGTGTAACACTGAAAGTTTAGATAACTGTAAGAGTTGTCTATTACAACATTGGTAATACTGACATGCTATTATGTGGCCTAATGATTGGTACACTCTAATTAAAAAAAGATAAACTATAAATATTAATACGTTTTTAACGAAGCAGTACCATGAAAATGAAAACTCTCAAAAGAGTAAATTTACTGTTTTTTCCACATAGTGGCGCTGTTTCCCATTACATAGAGATTTAACTGTCTAACAACCATATTGTAGATCCCACCTCTTTTATAATTCACCACATAAACAGGAAATGATCCTCTATGCAAAACAATACCGTGCCATAATTGACACTGATACAGTTACATTGAATAAATGGCAGGATAATATAGTATTGTAATTGTATTGTATTTACAAATGTATTTACAACATTCAGTTTTAAAATTTTTAAATCTCTGCCCAATAAACCCCAACCGTTTTACCTAAAAGAGGATAAGCCTTACCATAATTAACCATTTGTAATTAGTTTCACATACTGTATAACCCAATACATATTTTATAATGTCATTACATTACAGCCTATCATATTTCTGCATTTTGTCTATTGTCCGTATTTATGAAGTGTGTCTGTCTTTGCATCAGAATTTGAGTTGAAATAACTGTATCCAGTGTCTAAATGTAACTCACAGTGCAGGTGAGCAAATGTATAAAGGCAAGTGATTGTGTAGGATGTTGAGAGAGCATATACATACGCACGTAAGGAACCTTGACACATATGCTCACAGGAAACACACACACACACATATCGTTGATGTCATGCTTTTTTATCGGCTCATGCTGACTGAACTGAATTGACATACATATATATAGAAAACGGCATGCAACCTAGAACTTCAAGAACAACAGAAGGTTTACAGTTGCTGTTGGCAGCTACACAAATACACAAAACATAATTTCTCTCCAAAACTAAATGATCATTTTTTTCCACTTGAAGTGAGATGTACATTACAATATGTAACTTCACTCCCAAGGTTGATCGTGCATTTCAATAACACTTCAGTCCCATCTGCAGCATTCAACTGATCATTCTCTTAAATGGATGCTTGAGAAACAACATAAATAACCGTTCAATTGAACCGCCATTTAGACCATACTGATACAGTATCAGCAGGAGTCATTCTTCCATCAGTGACATCAAGAAAAGTGTGGAATTTGGGCCCATAACAGTTTTTCTCTGTTGTGGAAAATAGGACCAACATTTCATGAGAATCAAGGAAGGGAGATGCTTTGCAAACTTTGTTGCATAAGGTTTTTATTGTGGTTACCTGCAGCTCCTGAAAGTGCATGGCTGTGACTTCATAAAGGAAGTGGGCGAGGTCTGTTTTGAATGAGAGTACCAGATACATTTGACAAAATAGGAATACTTTTACACTTACACTTTTATACTAATACAGTTTAGCATGTTATTTTTACCAACTCTTTTTTTATTGTATTTTTAAGTTCTGGTTTTCAGAGGGCAACTCTGCATTTATTTTGGTTTATGACAGAAGAGAACAGCAACATTTTTTTGCCATGCCTGTGATTGTTCTCGAGGCCCGAGACCTCACCAGTCCACTTTTCCTGCTAAGGACGTGGGCCCTCCTCTCTGGATGTCTCACCTTCAGCCTCGCGGCCTCCCTGGAGGTCTTGGAGACGCCTCACCACAACACCGTCATCAGGACCTTCTGCATGTTCACCTGGTGCTTTTGGTTCACGCTGACCCTCTTCATCCATGTTCTCAACGTCATTCAGTTCCACACGCTCATTCCCGTATCCTGGAAGAACCTGACCGCGACAGCGGCGGCGTCTGGGTCACTGATGTACCTGAGCGCGTCCGTGCTGTTCCTGTGGATAGTCGTGGCTAACCGACAAACGTCACCGCGCGCCGTGGCGACTGCCGTCGCTTCGGGCCTCACCTTTCTGGCTTACCTGTGCGAGGCGTGGGTGATCTGCACCCACGACCCGGAGCAGAGGGGCTACATGGCCAGCACGGCCGGGCTTCTCAAAACCCTCCAGTTGTGGGGAAGCTGTCAGATGATGCCCCTCGTTGCTGTAGGGGCACATGCGCTCTCGGAGACGGGAGGAGGACCCCCACCGAATGGAATACAGTGGAAGCTGTGCGTGTCAGGGATGGCATATGTTCTCTGCCTTATGATATCCCTGGGTTCAACGCTGGTAATAATAGGGGACTGTGGCAGGAGGTGTCCCCTTCCATTTGACAGACTCTTGGCTGGCTTCAGTCTGTTTGGCGTGTTGCTCTACATGGGTGCAACCGTCATTTGTTTTACAAAAGTGATGACGTTTCATAACCCAGGGCATTCTACAAGCAGTAGTCAGCTAGTTATTACCGAAACAGTCATTGCTAGCATTACGCTGTTGGCATACACAGTGGACTCAGTATTTTCTATTAAACTGTTGTGTGATAGGCACCATGCATAATATTTAGTACAGAAAATAACATTTTAATTTTAAATCTATTTTTTATAACTTAGTTAAAAAGTGTTGGCAAATTATGTGTGCTTTACTTAGCATTCAAGTGATGACAGGATATGCTGATATGTGAAATATTCCATAAGAAATTATGGCTATAGCATATTTTCATACCATGTATGTATACAGTAGCTCCTGCATCTACAGCATCTCTTGGCCACATGTCTCACCTTCAGCCTCACGGCCTTTCTGGAGGTCTTGGAGACCCCTCACCACATCACCGTCATCAGGACCTTCTGCATGTTCCTGGTGCTTTTGGGTCACGCTGACCCTCTTCATCCATTTTCTCAACATCATTCAGTTCCACATGCTCGTGTGTGGAACTGTGTCCACACAAACATGACAAGTGGAACTATCTGACAATATGCATTGTTATGCATTGTTAATATAGACTACAGTATGTTACTGTAGAATGCAAGATACAAAAGTATTGCAATTAAATGTTTAAAGCTGTCGAAAAAAAATGTCTTAATTACCATCGTTATCACTGATCATGGAGAGCAAATTAATGTATTATTATTATAATCTTTATTTATTTCTTTATTTATATTATTATTATAGATATCACAGTGTACAGTGCACACATCCGTTGGAAAAACAGAGTACAGTAGCATAACACCACGCAACACTGCACTTGGTGTCTGGTGCGCTGTTCCGTGGAGGTTCTTGAAAATATGTTCTGGGGAGTTACAGTTACCAGTCATTTACACTAGATGGCAGCGCATTCATTGGTATGTAAGTTTATTCAAACGCATCATATTTTATAGAGCATATTTTATAAGATATATAGCTCTCATAATTTATAAATAGTAGTATAACATTAACATATTCAAGAATCGCAAAAAAACATATTTCAAATCAACATAGGCCTACTCAAACGACAAAATATATTTAAGCAGTGCACGTCGATGTGCAGTTGTAAAACATCTTAAACGCTTTTACAGTATGTTTATTGTTTTGTTTGTTTGGATATAATTGTAGAAAACATTTCCATACATAATCGACCTTTGACAGATATTTTGTCTGGTCCGTAGCTCTAGGCCTTAACAATCTAAATGATAGCTCCATCGCCGCCTACTACCAACCACTTATCCATGTATCGATATCGACTACTTTGGCCTTGGAAAGTAGACGCCAGCATTTTTTAATTCAGGAACTGCCAGTTCAGCGTCAGCTGTCAACAGGCTGAGCAAGAAAACGAGGCGCTGAAACAATAAAGTATACGTACGTGGAACTACAATATTAACAACGTGTTACGACTATCACAGATTTACAATATCTTAGTTTGACACGGCAAAATGAAGTCCATTCGACACGGTAAGATCGATTGGGACTTTCGTTTGAATATGATGGCAGTATGATGCTCTTGTGTCTGCCAGCAAGATGTTTTGTACCGTATATGTTCTTGCTTTGTCGTTTTGCCTTAATCATACTTTATCTGTAATCGAGTGAAAATGTTCCATGCTAGCATCGAAAACAGTATGAAGTGCTAGTTAACTAGCTTTGTTTCTTTGTTTTTCTTCACACCAAAAGTAGCTGTTTTTATTTGCTGACTGACAACGTGCTTATAACGTGTAGATTTGCAACATCCACTCCAACCACTGTGAACTGAATGTACCCCCATCATAATGTTTATGTTACTCTATATTTAGATATATTGAATTAGCATATATTATTACTTTTAATCTGTTATGTTAAGATATTAGGCTATATGATAATATCACTTATCTTCCCAACAAGGTAAAACAAACAGATTTTAACGGAACATCTGTCCTTTCTGTTGCCGTTGCTTGTGTTCTTAGAAACCCCAGAGCATGGTGGACGTGCAAATTGACTCTGCAGTTTGCCTAAAGCAAGTCCCAGGCTGTATTGAATGGCACTGAGGATAATAGGTAAGCACTTTGCCAGTACATTTGAACCGATTATCGATCTGTTCCCTGTTATACAAATGACCTTAGTAATTGCATACCAGACTGTGCTGGAGAGAGGTAAGACAGTAAGACATTGAATACAAGTTGCTGTGTTGGTTCCTTACCCCATGGGAACCTACATACAGCTGTATGACTTGTGTGCATTAAGGCCTATTCCTGTCCCAGATCATCTCAATGCATTTGGCAGGCAAAATTAAAGGAATAAATGAGACATTAACAGTGACATGTCCTTACATTTATAGTTAGTTTTAGAGTTGTTTGGTAGGCAGGCAGTGGATAGATAAAGGCCACAGTTAATTGGTAAATGAGGGTTGAAAGTAACGTGTCTCTGCAGGGACATGTCTGATCATTTAGTGAATTGCCTCATAATCAGATAACTGAACATGATATAAGTTCACGTCATTGAAAAAGGTATGCCTTGCAAGCTTGAAGGGCTATGTTCACAGCTGAATGTCTTAATAAAGTTTCCAGCAAGTAGACTTGCTGTAAGTGTAAACTAAACCTCTCGGTGCAAAATTGCGTTCAGCTCAAACAATTTTAAAAGCAAAAACAAATCACAGGTCCCCCCCGTCCTGTCCAATGTGGAATGTGTCAAGGGCACTTGACACACATTCCTTAGCAACTTGCCACATTAGCTGTGGAATGACATGGACATGGCGATAATCACCCCATGGTTATTTGATTACCACATTCTCGTCATCACATAGGTTTTGGTTACAGTGTGACCGGTGTGCGAAGGGAACCACAGTCCTACATACAGTCCTTTACTAGCCCATATGCTCTAGCCAATAATATGCTTAGTTAGTGTGATGACAATGTCCCCCATCCCTTTTATAAGCATTTCCAGGTCAGTGAGGTACATTAATGATCAACCATTACCTGTATGGTGCAACTATTTTTAGTTTTGCATTTAAATCGTTATTTTAAAAGACTAAGCACACAACGCTGACTATTCTGGAAAAGTAACGTTTTGTATTATAAAGGCAATAGGGTCAGTAACAATTGAAAGTATAAGAACAACTTGTTTAAATTTAGCAGGTAACACTACAGTATGTTGTCTGTCTTGTTTTTACAGTTCAGTCAAACGGGTGTGGGGGGTACTGCAGGTATTCGTTTCTTTATTGTTACACACCTCTCTGCCATGATACTCTAACCAAGTAGCCTTTGTTGTTGTGCAGGACTGTGCACTGCTTACAAATGCACGACAACTGTGTTTCTTGTCCTATGCAATATATTACACCCTGCCTGTTTACAGTACACCTGTAATTCACATTCAGAAAACTGTATTAATCCCAAGGAGGGCAATTCATTTGCATCTTACCCCAACCACAAACATTTAGCGTTACATGAAACTCAGCTCAGTAAACAAATGAACAAACAAGTCAAAGTAGGACAAGTTACAATTGCTACAATATGTCATAAAGTGTAAAGCACATTCATGAAAATAACAGTAATCTTAGTAATACAAATTATTTTAAATAATTACTGTCAGAATTTAGCCTGAAGGCAGAAGGGATAAAGGAGTTGGAGTATCGGTTTGTTAGCCCTGACTCACATTAAGGCTCTTCCAACTTCTCACCAGGTTTAATCACTTATTGTGCTTTTATTGTAATTTTTTAAAATAAAAGCCTTTTATTGCTTCCATAGCAAACAGTCTCTTAGGTGTGGCATTTAGATGTTTTGTGATTGTGGTTAGATTATTTGCCCTGACATAAAAGCAGTACAGGTGGCCTTCCAATCCTGACTGTACTTTGATAGCAAAATGGTTAGATTTGTGTCGTTGTATAGTGCTTTATCAGTAGCATAAGTATCATGTGACTATTATTCCATTGTGTTGATATATCAACGTTTCTACTGTGAAAGTTGAGCTTGGTGCATTTCCTCTTCTCTAATTCTCGGGGTCCATTGATAGACAGATAGGTAGTGTACTTTTTTAAATATTATATATACTCACTTAACACTGTTAACCACTAATGTTACAGTAGACTGTTTCAGGATTTACCTCCATGGTAGCTGTTGTTTAAATGTGTCTCATGGTTGCCTTGGAAGTCTGCGGTTGTGGCACTACTATTTGATGTGGGGCAGGAAAACGAGAATGAGAATACTGAAGTCAGAGCGGCAACTCAAAGCATGTGAATGAAAAGGGTTAGTCTGTGTAGTCAGTAGTAGTAGTAGTGGTTAACTTTGTCAAGACCCGCCTACTTGACCGGAGAGGTATTTTGATTGACATGCACGACGACCAACCACATAACTCAATGACCAAGATGGACGTTAAACTTACACTGAGGAATCAGACACTGTTTGCAGGTCTTGTAAATCTCTTAAATAAGTAGGCTACGATCACTGCTTAAAAGAAACGGAACAACTTGAATTAGTAAATAAAGCACTACACTAGCGTCTCACGAGTATTAAGGATACAGACTTCGTAAATGACAACGCTAGCAACAAATGAAAATTGACTTCTCACTTCCGGAAAGTGCTGCCAAGCTTTATGTATGAGAAGTTCAGCACAGAGTTGCATATGTGACGTAGTGTTAATGGACGGAAGAGGCTGAGACTAGGGCATATGTTGTCCTACAATGGAAGCAGAATCCCTCTCTGCATGTATGACTGCATATTATATTTTGGACATTGTAGACTAAAAGTTACAGTAGTTCTCATGATGTAACCAGATGTGGCTAGCTGGACAGATGGGTAACCCAAAGGCCAGACAGAAGAGCGGGCCACACACACACGCACATACACACTCACATAAAAACACAGAACAGAGGAGCCTGGATAATGACACAGAGGGAATGTGATGTCATTATCTGCTCCAGATGCAATTACTTCACTATATCTTTACATATAGTTGTTTGCTGCTATATTAATAAACTATAGTATAGCGCACCTTTTTTAAAGGCTGGAATAGAGAAGATGTCATCTAGCATGTGGAATGGGTGTGGGGGTTGACGCCTCTCTTTTGTATGTAAATGTGCACTTTTGCATTACTGTCGGCAAGTGTACAAAACCAACCAATCAGCACACAGTGATGCCGCCTGGGGTGGATGAGAGGAGGAGGTTGTTTAGTTTTTAAGTTTGTACACTCACGTTAACGAGAACGTATAATGAAGCTAAAGAAAACATTTGTGGAAAAAGTAGTGAAACAGTCAAGAAGCCTACTCATTCTATCAAGAGTTTTTAGTGAAACTCCAAGTAGTCAATGCTCTGATTATAGAAGACCTATTTTGTGTTTTTGTGTATTTTGTGTGGAAACAAAACAACTCAAACTGAGAGTTGACCTCTACAATTGAGTGATTGTGTGGGTGTCTTTCGTTCTGCAAACCAATGCTTGGGTCTCCGGCTGTAATTGTCTGTCAGTAAAGTAATTTTAACAAACCATTTATTTGTATATTTTTAATATAAAAACAAGGTTCAACAAACATGACATGCATTGTAAGTGTCCTTCTGTAATAATAGGCTACTCTTCTTCCCAATGTTTTACAGTATGTAAAAAATTTTAATTAAGCATGATTTAGCAACTTAAACAATTAACCAAAATATGATGGTAATGCTAAGCAATGCAAGGACCCTTAAAGTCTGTAATCTGAATAGTGACATAGTGTCTATAAGAATGTAATTGTGGATAATATTGTGTTCCTCAGTAAGAGTTTTGTTTAAGTAAATATCAAGCATGGGCTATCAAATGCCACATGCAAATGTACAAAAACATACTGTTAAGAGGCTTTAATAATTGCACGGGTTAAGGTCGGTTGAGCCTGATGCTGTAACTGGAGAAGGAAAGCAGATCCCTGTACTTAAGCCATGCCACAGTTTTGTGACCGTGTTACCTATGTAGCTCATTCAAATATAATGAACGCTTGTTGTAGAAGTGGCAGTTAAGTGAGTGGTATATTATTTAACATAAACACTGTCAGTCAGTTGACTAAGTTGTCTTGAAATGAGCCAAGTCTCGACGTGTATGATTCAGAAACATTAGGTCATTGTCAGTGTTTTGGGATATTAGGAGTACAGTAGGAGCCTACATTGTATTGGTCTCAAAGCTATACCTTGCCATAAGTCCATGTGAACAACATGAAGGAACCTATGGAAAAATCCAATAGTTTGCATACCTGATTAACTAAGCTACCAGTACTACACCAATATAAATATGTAGAGATGTCATTTAACTTTATAGATGTCTACAGTACTTTCTGAAAAAGTATGAGAAGTCATTCAGTTGAGATTTGGGTGGGGTCAACCCTACTGAGTAGCTATCCTGCCCCTATTGCGCACACATTCTTACTGTAATATAAGGATGGCTTAGTGCTGCCAGTATCTTGCATAAGCTGGTCTAGACTGATTGGTGTTATTTATATATTGTGCCATCCACAAATCTATTCTATCTAATTCTTCCCTGCTGTGTGTGCATTTGGGGAAAATGTTGTCTTTTGTGTCTTTTATATAAAAGTAGGATGATTAATATCATCTTATAAAGCTATTTTAGAGGTGTAAATCCAACTGATAATAGGAAAAGTAATCGTCTAGAAAGAATATAGCCTAGCAAAGACCGCTGAGTGCTGATGGTTTGTTTTGCTCTCACTTCTGCAGGTTATTTTGACCATACCAGCTAACACTCTACTTTTTGTGTTAAACTTGTGTACACACAACCACATTAAATTGTTGTGATACTGAACTAACTAGCAGAGATTTAAAGGCAGGATCAGTCATTCATGCTAACTTCGAGCTCAAATCAAAACGACTCACATCAAAATGCATTGTGAAGCGAAGCGTAGTGCTATGGCATTTTTGATGTGAGCGGTGTTGTACTTTGTTTTATGTTACTAGTTACGGAGTCACGGCTGTGTAGAAATATCTGATTATTTTTTCATCATGCATGGAGAAAGCTAAGCTAGCAGAGATATTTGTTGAATTTTACAGTGTATTGCTTGCAATAGCTGACTATATACCTTTTTAAGTTAAAATGTTATAATTGTTTCCTGGCATACTAATAGTGTATGCTGTTCCATGTGGACAATGATATTATTTTTTATTGTATTTGTATAACCAAGTCATATCTTGGTAAACCACCTGTAAAATGTGCTTCAGTACCTGAGAGCACATGTGAGCGAGGCTATAGAAGTGACATTACATCACCCATGCTGCTGTTTCTTTCAGCACTTCGAGTTGACCACATACAGTGAGCTGGTCAGTGTTAACATGTGCCGTCTGCCGAGTGAAGGAAATATTTCATATCCATTTTTAGTTCATGTGGTAAAGGTAAAACAAGCAACATTTAAAAAAGGGGAGTGTCCAGACGTCATGCTTTGCTTGGCAGAGGGAAACTGGTAGCCTTGATGATCTCACAGCCTAATATTTTTCTGTCTGCTTGCCCTACCTGTTTGTCTGCATACTGCAGACCTGGAACAGGAATTCAGACATGGGCCTGGAAAATCTGCACAGTATCGTTATAAAGAATACCTCAATACTAGAGACGATTCACATCTCCGAATGTGTCCATTCTGGTTTATTGTGTGCGAGTAGCCATCTCTGAAAATCCACATAGGAAACAAGCAAACTGTTGTGCGAGCTCCCATCGAATCTTACCTGACTACGCTTACATTAGCTAAAGTAAATGTTTAGCTAATGTTGCCACACTGCTGGCGGCCCAATCAGCATGGGTTAGTGAGATGACGTTGAAGTCAAGAGGGTTGATTAGGAAATCAGTTAAATTGTAGCAACGCCGATTGGTTCAGTGCTGTCCAATAGATTCAAAATGAACCAGAGGTCTACGCCAAGTAGGAAGATACGACTGCGAACGCTTCCCAAAGGAGCGTGGCCTGGTTACACCAGGCTAAAGCTAATACACTTTTTGTCAAATTCAACAAACATCTCTTAATTTCGTTATCTTACCATTCTGTTTGTTGAAAAAATAACCTGGTTCTTCTACACAGCCCTGGCTCTGAAAATATGAACATAAACATAGTGGCGAACATCGTTCAGAATAACAAAGCCGTTTTGCTCCACAATGCGTTTTAATGTGTGGGGCGGTGCTGTGGAGGGATATTCTTTTGATTTAGAACTCAAAGTTAGCAAGTGGTCAATAATTGACCCTGCCTTTAGAATTGCCAATACTTGAATTGGCGGAGACAGGCACCATCTTTTTATATAAAATAAATAAATAAAATATAATGGTACATTCAGATATCATATGAAACAGTAATGTCTGATTTTTTTAGATACTTTGGGGGCTGATACTGTATCGTAGTATTAGATGGCAGACAGATATGGGTAGGATGACTTGCAAAAATACCTAAACTGTTTAAAAGCTGCCTGTTTTACTGTAAAGCTGTACAGTGTAGATTTTTCTGATAGAGAAAGCTACACTATATGTTGCATATTATTAGGAGACATGATGCCAAATGCTCACATTGATTTATGCCTAGATCGATAATACTGCTGTAGCCTAGGTTCCCTTGACATAAAGTTGTCATGCCAGAAGACATTAGACTTGAGCAGCTTTGTCAGTTGTTGACATTGTCTAGTGGTCTAGTGTTGTTCCCAAGGTAGAATCCCATTTCTCATCCACCCATAGGAGTTTTTCCACCGTGGGTTTGTTATGATTCAGACAAATTCCCGCGTGTGCTGACTGTTGTTGTGTTATCTACATTCTATGGAACACAAGCAATCCTTCTGATTATAATAAAAGTCAGGCTATTGCACTTAAGTTGTGTCAATTGTGTAATGTGTATTGACCAGACAATACTTCAACAGTTCATGGTTTAGTTGTTGGAAAGCCAGACAGGGAAAACATTGGGTCGTCAGGTCAGGCTCAAGCTCCTCGTTAGTTACAGCATTGTGCTTGGTAAACCAATCAGGATTAAGGACCATGGCCACAACATGTAGCTACAACCTGTCAACTTTATATACAGTAGTTATTTTAATGAAGCCATGTTAAGAGTATGATGTGTTCTTTTCATTTAGTACCTTTTACACAGTAACTACCTATTTGTACATTTATTAAAAAATTGGGTTTTACATTTGAATCGTATTCTTTTTTTGTTTATTCTCTCTTGGAAAGCACATTGTGTTGAATGAAACATTGAGTTTGTGTGACTAAACGATCACATCCACACAGGCTTTGGCAACTGGGTCTGCTTCATAGACTTATCAATAGGACACAGGCAATGGCGGCTTGTAGTTACAAAGTCTTTGCTCATTGTTGCTGTGAAGCACAAGATTCTAATGTAAGAGTCACGCCAGTTAAAGTGGCTGCCGAATGAGCAGCACTGCAAACGGAACCACCTGCGATACTGGAGTTCCCGATCTCAAGCCTCGTGGTACAACATAGAATTGTGAACATGCCCCTAATGAACTCATAATATGGCGGCCTAATGAGGCTTGCTTACATCTGCTATTAGCATCACCATCCATCCATCCATCCATCCATCTTCTCCCGCTTATCCGGAGTCGGGTCGCGGGGGCAGCAGCTTCAGCA
>JAODUE010001274.1:1605-11605 GCA_027564755.1 Amblyopsis hoosieri
GTCCCTATGGAGACAGTGGGACTACAGCTGGTCACTATGGAGGCAGAGGGACTACAGCTGGTCACTATGGAGACAGTAGGACTACAGCTGGACCCTATGGAGACAAAGGGACTACAGCTGGACCCTATAGAGACAGTAGGACTACAGCTGGTCCCTATGGAGACAGTGGGACTACAGCTGGTCACTATGGAGGCAGAGGGACTACAGCTGGTCACTATGGAGACAGTGGGACTACACAATCAGCACCATTCTGGACCACCTCTCTCATCCCCTCTATGATGAACTGCTGTGGGCAGATGGGCAGCTCCTCCAGCCCAAGGCTCATTCATCCTAAGTGCAAGACGAAGCGTTTCAGGCGTTCCTTTGTGCCAACAGCCATCACAATCTTCAACACTGCCCCCCCCCCTTTCACCCCCCTACACACTGAGCTCTTTGTAACATTAGAAGCATTTTTATATTGAGATTTATCTTCTATACACCGATTTATTATGTATATATTGATAATGGTTTTACATTGTTGTTATCTGTCCGTTACCTTCTGCTGCTGTAATACCTGAATTTCCACCCTGAAAGATGAATAAAGTATTATCTCTCTTTCTCTCTCTCCCTGCATTCTACATGTATGGCTACATGATGAAGGTCCATTAATGTCTGTTTCTCTTGTCTTGTCACTGTCACCTTGTAAAGTCCTTTGAACATTACAGCAACAGGAGACACAAGTCCAAAAAAACATATTGAATGTGATTAAAGAGCTCAAATATATTTGGCCCAGTTAGCTAATGCACTCTAGATAATTACTGCAAATGTACTGGCAGAACGCATTAGCCTACATCAAGGGTGTGCATCTATATTACAACTTGTCTATTGAGTAATTAATACAACTTCTCTATTGAGCAATATGGTGGCTTGTGTTGAGCAAATTAGAGCATGCGTCATTCCAAAATGGAGGAAAACAGGAGTTTGTAGGCTATGCACCAGTTTGCTAAGTGGGACAAAACAACACAATTTTTTTTTACATATTCAACCAACATCATCACACCTGCCCTTTTTAGGGTAGACAGGCCGAATGTACAGTTCAGACTGGAGGGAGATGTGTCAGTCAGAAGACTCATAGTCTATAGATGGATGATACGTGTGTGTGTGTGTGTGTGTGTGTGTGTGTGTGTGTGGGGTGGGGTGGTAGATACGGAGGATGTCAAGGTATAAATGTCTAGAATGATCAATACTGTATCTATAAGGAAGCGAGGACGCACTTCAGAAGGAACACACTTTGCCCGACAGAGAGAACAACGGCGTAAGTAGTCGCACTAAGTTTTTGTTTTCTATGTGTGTCATTTTACAAGTATTCGCAGACAACGGGGCCTTTTTCACAGAGGTCACAGTATGGAAAACTGGTTAATTATGGGTCCATTTGATATAGGGGTTCCAGTGTAACAGACGTCAGCTCTGCGTTGTGTTTTGATATAATAATAGTGTGAAAATAATCAGGACATTAAACAGTGTTAAACCAGTAGGCTACACCAGCAGATATTAAACAGATATTAAAAAGTGCATAATATATTTTATTGTAAATAACAATCAAACGTGTAAAAAAACAAAGGGGCTGCCAACTTTCACAGATGTTTCCAATAATGTTTTAGTGAAAGCAAATGTATTTCAAACGTATCTATGGTCAAGCTGTGCGATGAGCATCATCCATTATACTGAACTATTACTGAAAGAAAAGTTGTTGGAACTTTGCTGATCGATGCTTCAGGTGTGTTTACTCTGTTTATTATGTTTTCTTATGTATATTAGTATCTATTTATTTATTTCTGTAATATTTTTCATACTGTTGTGTCTAACTGTATCTGGCTGGTAGAACCCAAAACTAATTTCCTCAAGAAGACAATAAAGTATCTATCTATCTATCTATCTATCTATCTATCTATCTAGCTGTCTATCTGTCTGTCTATCTATCTATCTATCTATCTATCTATCTATCTATCTATCTATCTATCTAGTCTCCATCTCTGTGTGTATATACAGCTGCCAATGGGGCAACTGAAATCCAAACTGGGCGGGCCGGGCCGACAGCCTTCCCCCCGCATCCCCTTTCCTGCCAAAGAAGAAGAAGCCCCTCCAAGATACTCGTCAGGGATGTTTGACAACCGTGAGGCGGGACCGCCTCCACCCACCATCGTCGTCAGCGACCCGGAGGCTCCCGGCGTGTCGTCGGAGCGCCGGGGCTCCAGGCAGGACTTGCGGAGGTCGTCCATCTACAGCACGGTGGACCTTGTGCCGCAGCGTGACTTCTATGGCGACACGCTGCGCGGGTTAAAGTCCCAGAGCCGTCCCTCCCTAGAGACCCTCCGCAGGGCATTGGACGTACGTGAATGAGCAGCTAATAGGTGGCTCCATATCCTGGAGAACAAATACAACAGCACATTATGTAACAACTTATTGAACCACCAGTAAATAATTAGTTCCTGGATATCTGTGAGTAATGACCCAATGGTCTATTACAGTACATAATGATTCGTATTAATAACCATGAATCAGGTTCTGTATCCACTTAAGGTGGGACACAGAGTAGGGCTCCTGTGTGAAAAGAATGACTAAACATGAGCCATTGCTCTTGTTTATACGCAACGTTGGCCTGCAGGTACAGTATAGCTGTAAACCTCTCTCCGATGCCTCTCTATGACCCCCCTGACATCTCTCTCCGAATCTCTGACACCTCTATCCGAAGCATCTCTCCGACTCGCCGAAGCCTAACTACAACCCACTCCGGAAATCCACTTTCTATGAAATCCTTAAAACTCTCAAACAAATTTGGCTTATATATTTCAGCAGCCATTTTATTCATTAATATTTGTAGTTCACCTAGAGGCAAAAAAACATTGTGCATCTACCTGCGTTGCGTGTACAGGTACTGTAGGTACACAATCAGCAAATCCATTGTCAGGATACAGTATATAATGTCACGTCCAATGACCGCTGAGACCCAAAAGCAGACCAGAAGCAATAGTGAGCCATTACGGTGTTCAAATCTAAACAGCAGTAGTCAGGGGAAAACACATTGGTGACAGAAGTACAGGCCAAGGCGATAGAGCGAGTCTGGAAAACAGGTATGGGTCAGAACTTGAACAGACTGGCGCTAGACAGCTTCTCACTGGGATGACTACACACCAGGTAAGAGGATCTGGCACAGAGGAGAAACATACAACAATCAGTAACATTGTAAATGCCTGTGCGCTAACAAGATGACAAACAGGTGAAACGCATTAGAATGTTACATATACAGCAGGTTACTGAATATACTGTACCAGTTGCTGCCTTAAGCTTAATAATCGTCTTGCTCAGTATATATATATAGTACACACACACACATCTGTAATTATTCATAATAAAAATTATAGATTAAGCAAGGGTCATTTTGACTGTATTAACATCTGCACATGTCATGTACACACAGGAGGCAGATTTGGAAAACCACACCAATGATGTCCCAGACGCAGAGAGTGGAAATGACGGAATAGAGGCTGCGGCGGCGGTCAAGGGCCCTATCAGATTTGGCTGGGTGACTGGCGTCATGGTGAGAGATAAATGTGTGTTGCTTCTCTGACTGTATGAACATGTTTCATGCGTAGATACTGTAGCTCACACGCATTGCCTGGCTCGACCCGTCCAATTTTCACTGAGCTTATTATCTGGAAACCCTGTTCGCTACAGCGTCGCTGTTCACACAGCCACCCTTTAAGGACCAATCGGTGCTAACTGCAATGAAGTAAAGCGTTTGTTTTAAAGTGGTGTTAGAGCTAGATGAAGCGAAACAAACAGTTAATTACACAACATCTACTCTCATTAGAATGCAAAGACTATAAACAACCACCAATGGAGCGTGTCCAGGCCTTATTCACAAAGTGAATTTTGGGTCTGGTTACACAAGGCTACTGTAATGTAGGTCACACACACACAAACATAGTAATTATGTGATTATGAGGCAAGAAATGCACGTTTAATTTAAATTAGAATCCGTTACCCATCATGTCAAGCATGCAGACACACACGCTGACTCAACATTAAGAAGTAGAGGCACACATTGGTCAATTTGGATAAGTGACCTTTGCCCTCTTGTGACAGATTCGCTGCATGCTCAATATCTGGGGGGTCATTCTGTTCCTCCGCCTGTCCTGGATCACCTCCCAAGCAGGCATCGGTGAGTAGTTATTAGTGAAATTAATAAATGTTGTACATGTGCAAATGTAATAGGTTTACCCTGAGCTCAACATTCCCTCACCTTCATCGATCCATTTCACCTCTTGTCCGTTAATGGTTCACACACACGGCTACCCATTTCAAATGGAATATCAATAATCTCAAATGAATTATAGGTTCCTGTAAAGATCCATGTTGATGCTGCCCTGGTTAAACTGGTTTAGTAAAGTGTAACTGCACCCCAGCAGAGCCATATAAAGAGAGTCGCGCCATCTCTGTTCACGCCAATGGACCATTTCTTTCACAGCAATGGCGGATGGTGGTGGCCTTGCGAGACAATCTTGATCTCGCTGGCTTTAGTTTAATTTTGCCGCGAGAATCAGTCTGGAAAGCCTCGGAATAATTTTGAATGTGTCCGAATAGCAACTGTACTTTCCAATAAGGGTCGTGTTTATAGCTATACGGCCGTGGTTTAGGTGTGCCGACAGCGAAAACGACCAGATGGTTCATCCAATCAACTGCAAAGTTTTATTTTTACCTGCGCTTACAAACAGTTTAAATGTACGTCTCCACACATGGACTTGTGACAACAATCCATCTGGCAGTATACTGTATGCCCACCAAGCACTTCCTGGAACTGTTTTGCCTCTACATGAACCTTGTGACCTTTGAAAATGTCAAACTTTCTCTTTCCATGGCCCTGCATCCCATCTCTGAGCCTGACTCCACCCACTATACAACTTTGAAAAATGCTTCATGAAGCTAAATTATTTGTACCTTGTCTGCAAAGTGGCATGACAAAACTGTACACAGAAACAGACGGTTAACATACTGTAGTCAAATGTAGTCAAATTATTTTTCTAAATGTTTTCTGTGCTTCTCCACACCATGCAGTCAGAGATAAGTGATAGATAGCGTATGGATATCAGATGGCAATCAATTCAAATACAACATTTGGAAGGGGGGGGGACTTTTCCCCCTTTATGCAATAAGAACGACCCAGTGTTCAATGCAAGTCAATGGGGAGGTCTACATATTTCACCATATTGCCCATTATTTCTCTTTGGGGGTGTTAATGGGTATTTTGAGTATGCTGTATACTGTAACATTTATTCCCAAGTACCTACGATCAATTTGAGGCTACAACTGTATTTCTATAATGCACGTTAGAATGCACCATCTTTGATATTGCTCAAATATCTTTGACACAGTGTTGACCTGGGTCATTATACTGATATCGGCGTTTGTGACCACAGTGACGGCTCTGTCGGTCTCTGCCATCGCCACCAATGGGAGGGTGGTTTCAGGTCAGCAACATACTCCCAAATCACCTCTATGTCATACATGGTCAGGCCAGGGGAACCCTGTTAACAAGTGTATGATCCAACACAACATCTAGGTGGGGCTTATTTCATGATCTCTCGAACACTTGGTCCTGAAATGGGGGGGCCGATAGGGATGGTCTTGTCCTTTGCCAACGCCCTGGCTTGTGCCCTGAACACCGTGGGCTTCGCAGAAGTCATCCGAGATCTCCTCAAGGTAACCGCTGGTGTTGGATCAGTGTTTCACTCTCTTGGCTCAGAACATAGGAGTATCCATGGATATTGTGTTTTTTCTAAATTGTGAATTGTCTTACTACATAACATACATTTTTATATACAATGAATGCGGACTAAGGCCAAGTAATGCTTCTATTTACTCATTTATACAACTTACTTTAATATTACTATAATAATGTGAATGACTTTGGATCATCCCATCCATAATGTTAAGAATACTGTACAATTTCATGTCAAAATGTACCATTCTTATTACTTTATCTGTAAACTGCATGGAAGCTCCAAAATGCGTGCTGACTAAAACAGTTGACTGCACTACTAATGGTGTTCACATAGGAATTTAACGCTGTCATCGTGGATGATATAAACGACGTCCGTATCGTGGGTGCGGTCACAGTGACTGTGCTGCTGGTCATCTCCCTGGCTGGAATGGAGTGGGAGTCAAAGGTTAAGTGATGGAAACACTGTATCCACCTTAGCACTGCTATCTCTTAGTGTTTCACTCACAACTTGCATGCTATAGTTCCTCCCTCCCTCCCTCTCAGGCCCAGTATGTGTTCTTCATGGTTCTGATGATATCGTTTGCCAACTACTTTGTTGGCACGGTGATCCCAGCCAGTCCAGAGAAGCAAGCCAAGGGAATCTTTGGTTACCGCGGTGAGTTTTTATTTTATTCTATCCAAGCTATGTCGGTTGCTCACTTCAGCAGTACCTTAGTACACATGAGTGTGTAAGAGTGGTAGAAATGAAATATATTATAGTTTTTTTAAGATGGAGGAGGAAATTCCAAAACTTGTGTAGGTACAGAATTAACTTATCAGTATTGCCTAATACTTATTCCATGGAGTGTTAACAATATATTTAGAATTAGTTGGCTGTTGCATACAGCATGTCCACTAGGTGTCAGTATACTGTTCAGGAACTACACTTTAGGAAAATAAAACAGAAAATTATCACTTTAAATTAGAAATTTTGAACTTTTTGCTAGTCCAGATTTCCAAATGTGTTAAAGTGATCTCTTAATTCTTACTTGGCAAAGCTAGGTTACCAAACCTTAAAGTATCAGGTGTTTTTCTCCTTCACCAGGTGAGATCTTTACAGACAACCTGCTACCAAGCTGGAGAGGACCGGACGCAAGCTTCTTCCAAATGTTTTCTATCTTCTTTCCCTCTGCCATTGGTATCCTGTCTGGTGTCAACATCTCTGGAGACCTCAAGGTATGAAAAGACAGAAGTCAAACCAATGACACATGAAAATTGAAACGATAGTAATCTTTACACATACACATATACAGTAACTTGGAAGGGAGAACTATGTGAGTCTTGTAGTTTTTGAATATTACTGAAACATACAGTATGTGGCATCTATTATATTACGATTGACAGGATTCAATTTGACAAATGGATTTGACTTTTGAGTATTCATTCCACAGGAATAGCATGAACTAGTTTGAATACATATTTTACAATATCTAAATATTGTAAATGTAAAGATACATTACACACAGACTCAACATTGTGCATTATTGCTTTGACGGTTTCACAGGACCCAGCAACCGCTATCCCCAAAGGCACGCTTGCGGCCATTTTTGCAACTACATTGAGCTATCTGTTCATTTCTGTAACTGTTGGTGAGATCATTTTACTTAAGATAAATCCCTATAAAGCATGTTGCTCTGTTGTTGATGCAGTACATTTACCTTCAGGTATAAAACACTAAATTAATGCACAAGGTACTTAACAACTCATCTGTTTCTTCTCCTTCAGCATCGTGCGTTGTGAGGGACGCTTCAGGCAGTCTAAATGACACTCTGACGGAGAATGTCACCGATGGGTGCGTGGGACTGGGTTGTGGGCTTGGATGGAACTTCACACAATGCATCCAAAACCAGAACTGTGAGTTTGGCCTGGCCAACAACTTCAAGGTACAACTCATTTCAAGTCAGTGCATAAAAACTGCAATATTATGAATGAAAGGATCGCCCATGTGCAGTTATATATGCCCTTCTAGGAAATGTTAAAAGGTCAAAAGTTCATTCTGATCAAAAGATTATCAATACTAAAGCTAATAAAATATTGCTGCACGCAACTACTATGTAGAAAAAAAAATAAAAAAATAAAAAACATATATATATATATCCCTCTTCTGCATGCTACATAACATAATCAAGGTTACTGTCAACCCAGACTGAAAACTCTGTGGTTCTGGCCAACAGGTCCTTGGCCAACTGTCAGGTTTCTACTACCTCATCACTGCTGGTGTGTTTGCAGCCAGCCTGTCATCTGCACTGGGCTTTCTTGTGTCTGCCCCTAAGGTCTTTCAGGTAAGTGCACCACAGAGCTACATCATATTGTACAGCATCATCATTTATTTTAATAAAATTACAAAGTACTATGAATTTGTTAATTCATTTATTACTTTCTAAATGTATTTAATTCATGGACCTGGATCCTCGTTATGGACACACCAAACTAGCCTATTTGTGATATCTCTCTTTTTCCCACAGTGTCTGTGCAGAGACAACATCTATCCATACATTGGGTTCTTTGCAAAGGGTTATGGGAAAAATCAAGAGCCGCTCAGGGCCTATTTGCTCTGCTATGTCATTGCTATGGCCTTTATTCTGATTGGTAGGTCACATAATATGGTACCGTATATTCCTGCATATATAATTGCTGATTAATTGAATAACACATGCATCTTACAATATAATAATATTTTATCATTTCATAAATCCTTGAAAAAGCAGATATACTGTATATACAGTATGTTTGTGTAGTTTCTGATGTGTAGTGTGTCTCTATCTCTCTTGTGTTGTTCGTACAGGTGAACTGAACAACATTGCCGGTTTAATTTCCAACTTTTTCCTTTGTCAGTACGCCCTCATAAACTTCAGCTGCTTTCACGCCTCCATTACAAACTCCCCAGGTAAGAGAACGGCTAATACGTCCAGACAAATGCACACGTCATACATTTACCAACCAGCAGAGTGAGCGTTTGTCGCCCCCTACAGGTTGGAGACCATCATTTCACTATTACAGCAAATGGACGGCTTTGTTTGGGGCAGTTATAGCCGTACTGCTTATGTTCCTTTTCAACTGGTGGGCTGCTCTGGCTACATTATGTCTCCTCTTCTTCCTGTTTGCATATGTCATCTACAACAAGCCGAGTAAGTCAGCACTGAATTACATTGTTGTACTGTAATAGTATACTGTGTGCTTACAGTGACTCACAGCTGTGATTACAATACAGTCCAACAGCACCTCACATGCAGTATTGTCTAAATAAACTAACCTGCTCAACAGGTATAGTGGTGGAGAATGAAGAAAAGATATACAATACAATTGGGTGTAAAATACAGTTTATTTTAGCATGACATATAACATCACATATATTATTGCATATACTGTGTATAAATAAATATATATGTTATACTGTATACTGTATATCTAGTCAGAAGGATGTTGGTTAATATGCCTTTGTAATATCTGTGTGTTGTGCGATGTGTGTGTGTGTATGTGCGTGTGCGTACGTGCGTGCGTGTGGTTCGACAGAGGTGAACTGGGGCTCGTCAGTTCAGGCCAGTAGATACAACATGGCTCTGTCCTATTCTGTTGCTCTATCAGCAGTGGAGGATCATGTCAAAAACTTCAGGTAGACTGTATTTACATTTAATATTATTATTTATTTATTATTATTATTACTGGCTATGATGATTGACTGTGTGGCTGGTCTAAGGTGGCTTTAAGTGACCTCTGACCTCCTCCCAGACCACAGTGCCTGGTCCTGACAGGACCACCCAACCAGAGGCCGGCCCTGGTGGACTTTGTGGGCTCCTTCACCAAGAACACCAGCCTCATGATCTGTGGAGACATACTCATGGTCTGTCCTATGATGTCTGTCTGTCTGTCAAGATGTTTAGCTGTCTGTCTGATAGCCAGTCTTTCTGTCAACCTGTAAAGCTGCTTGACAGTGTTTCTGTTGCTCATGCAAAAACATTCCCGCATTCTCTTATTTTCTTTTTCTATTACCTACGAATCTTCAATTACAAATTGCCAATTATCCACTTGTTTTGTAAATCAATGCATATTCCTGAATATTAAGGATCTGCATAAGTGATGTCTCAGTAATGATATAACAGGCTACAGTATAACTTCCCACCTCATTTATCTGGCAGTCTCCTTTATTAAAGAGTAAAACAATCAATTAATAAAATTAGTTCAGAGATTGTTGTCCTGCAA
>JAODUE010001275.1:0-12605 GCA_027564755.1 Amblyopsis hoosieri
GACAACACAGCCCTCAGGTTCATAGGGGCACCCAAACCTCTCCACCACGATAAGGTGATGGTTCCCGGAGAGGCAAACGGTAAGCTAGTGAAATGCAAAGGAGATATTTGGTGAATTGGACAAAAAGTGTATTAGCTTACAATTAGCTTACAATAGCTGTATACCTCTCATGAATGTCAATGACAGCTGCATCTTGTTACTAGTAAGTTGTAGCATGTTCAGAATAGGATATAATATTTTTTGGTTAAATGTTTAGGTACATGAATCTCAAATGTCAAACATGAATGACCAAATCATATTATTCAAACTGACTACTGAATATAGTGGTCAGAAATATTATGTTATCAGACCAGATTACTTCTGTATTTAAATTTGTCATATGTATTGAATACAATTCCAAGTGTGATGTCCCCAGTCATGTCTTTCTAGAATACTATTTTTAATTTTACTTGCCGGTAACTGTTGAAACCATCATCTTCGAGGCAGCATTGTAATGTCTATTGCTAGTAGCCTACTTAAAAACAGTATGCTTACCATATATCCCTAATTCTAGCTTTTATATGATGGTTCAATAGCTTTAGGCTTTTTGCAGAAGTGCTCGCATTGCCAGCAGGCTAAAGCTCTAATGGCTGCCCCCGCCCCTAGGGATGAAATTATCGAGAAAGGGCTAATGGAGCATGGCTGATTCTCCCGAGGCTCGCTTAGCACAGATTTCAGATGCACACAGCCATAAGAATAATGAGACACATAAGTGCATACACATTAAGAGTGACAATACTTTAAGTTAGTCTTTAAATGGATAGGATGAGAGTAATGTTAATATGGTCCATGTACGCAAGGCCATAACCCTTACAATATCAACATGCTTATGTAAACAAAAACAATAGTGTTTTTAATGTGTGATGTTCTTTCCTACCGCTGTCTGAAAGTTTCACATTGTAACAGTGTTCATGTTCACATTAAAGTATTGGTACTACTTCTATTTTATTACATTTGCATGTGGGTTTTTTTACAGACCAAAAACCTTAGAATTGGTATGTTTATGCCTTTATTTAATTTTCTGGTATTCTATCCATCCTCCATCCTCCACATCTGCTTATCCGTAGCCGGGTCGCCAGATAATAAATGACTATGGTTGTTATGGATCCCGATATAATGGTTGCCCCAGTTTGAGTTTTCAAAACAGTAATGATGCTATAGCCTACATTTTAAGAAACTTAACCTACCAATTTAGATGGCCTTCCATAACCATATGTTTGATGACATTCTGATAATTGGGACTTTTGTTCTTTGCTGTGTAAATAAGGAGTTTATTTTTCTGGTTTGCTGTAGAATATAGTATATTTTTCGATCCAGGTATAACTTAAACAATGAATGCACTTTTCCATCTGCATTTTTAATGCACATAATACACAGCCTGCATTTGATCTATTTATTTAAAGTAGATAGGATTTAATGCACTTAATGTGGATAAAAAGTATTCGTGTACAGTATCTTACATTTTCCCTATTTCCTCCATTTAAGAATGAAAAGCCGTTTAACTTTGCAATCAGTGTTGGGCAGTAACTAGTTACTAGTAACTTTGTTGGTGTTACAACACCAACCAGACAACAATCCAAACCCACACTGTTGTCAACTACGTCTCGGCTTTGTTTATTATTTTGAATGTAAAAGATAAACTTGCACATTCGGTAACTATTGTGTAAAATACTCTCTAGTTTACCCTCATTAACCTAATTTTAGACCAATATACTGTACCTGACAGCAGGGGAAATAATTTAGCTTCAAAAGCACTTTAAAAGCAAATATGACACAAAAACCAGATGTCACTAGAAGGTTGGTATACTATTAGCAACGATAATGGCAACATTAATGTATGATTAACCTCTAAGGTGAATTTCAAGCAACCCTTTCTGCTTATGTAAGCAGTTGACATTTGCTTCTGGTGTCTAGGTCTTTTGCTTTTTTGTTTTACATGACCATAATAAGATCCAGAGTAAAGGGTGACCGTCCAAGCCTTCACATGAAGGTCATCTGATTTTTCCCTTCCCAGGGAATTATCCATGAGATATTTAGGTTTCACTTTTATAATCATGCTAAAGCTTTTTTTAGCTCTTGTTATTTGCCTCCTCCACTGCTTGTGTGTATTCAACCTCAACCACACCATAATTCTTGGCCCTCTGCTAGAATGTTCAGTTTCAATTTCTCATTTTTACCCCTAACCCTTGCCCCTTGTAACTTAGTTCCAAGGGGCAAGGGTTGAAATATTCCCCTACGAAATGGGACAACAGAACCAGAACGGCATCAGTGTTTTTACCAGCATTTACGTTTCCATAGCACCGTCCTCAGCTGTGACAATCTCTTGCATGGGCTATATGCATATTTTTGATATGGACATGTTATAAATGTATACGCCTACTATGGCATTATGTTACCGTATTACAATGACAGTTGCATCTATCTGAGAGACTGAAAAACACATTAAGTTTGCAATGCGTTCACAACTTCAGTTTAACGCACCAATTGTACAGTACTGTATTGTAACAGTAGTGTACTAGCAATGGAAATATGACCAAATGCGGGATTGTCATGCACAAATCAGTCAGATCGATGTACCTGTATATTAACATTAGTTTTAATTAGCAAGCTAGTTACCAGCGCTAGCATAGATAGTCAGAACACCTCCTTAGGCTTTATTACTAATGATGTATTTTTTTAACTTGTTATGAAGAAAAACTACCATAATAGCCTAAAATGAAATTACATTAAACTAAGATAATGCAATGATTTTCTGTAATTTAATAATATTTAAAAATGGAGAAAATACTTGTATTTGTTGTTTCTTTAGTCGGTTGAGCAGCCAATATACCGGTAATTCACAAAGCATTACCATATGGGGAAATTGAACAAAGCACAATGTATGGAGTGTGCCTCTGAAAAAGCTTTGTTTGAAGGGCTATATAGCCCTAACATTTCGCACTAGCCCTGGATCCAAACAAGAATTAGCTGGGGCTAAATGCTAGGGGCAAGGGGTGAAATGGGATTCAGCCTAAAAGCGAATGGCAGATTACGTGGCAGATTACCATAGCCACCTGTGACAGCTTGTGCAAATGTGTTGTCATTTGGGATGTGGAAAAGCGGTCATCTGCTTATATATGGCTTTGACGTAGCTAGGCAGTAAAAATGTAGGGCTGGCTGTCTAGCTGTGTCTTTATACTTGGCCTTTATACTGTATTCTGAGAGGGCACCTCTTAAGACTATGGTTAATTATGCTGCATGGTATCCCATGTCTGTTTTTGATACATGCTTGCTATTGCTTATTTTCTGACGTTGCGGCTTACAAGGTTTGACAACCACAGACTCTTAGCAGTCCGACAGCCCGCATGCCCCCTCTACAAACACACACACAAACAATGCTGCCTTCTATTGTATTCATCCGCCTCAGGTTTGACCCCTTCATCCCCACTCCTCCTCCATCCTGATGTGGTGGAGACTCTGTACTTGTTCCAACCCAACACTGCCCCGATCCCTTTGTTCCTTCCCTAGACATCCAACTTCATTCTCTTCTCCAGCCAGCCCTGTACATCAACAAACATACCACATATGAAATTCACCATAAACAGCAGACAACATTGATAAAAAGAACAGTTGGAAGCAAGAGTACCCCCCTTCACCCCCCGACACACACAGTTGTGCGGTGCTTGTGTGCAGTGGCTATTGTAATGTAATACCCGTCATTACAGCCACTATGCCTTTCCTCATTTGCAGCAGACTTTTCCTTCTGTCACCCCATGTCTCGTCCCATCGTCCCAGTAGGGACCCAACAGATACCAGGAGACATATGCATGCGTGTGTGTGTGTGTGTGTGTGTGTGCGGTCATGTTTGTGTCTCCACAGTCTGTCCACAGTCAGTACATTATGCTCCGCCCATACACATACTTAAATTGTGCGCTCTCATTATGTATGCTTGTGTGTGCGCGTGCGTATAGTGTTTACATACTCCCTTTGTCACCACCTAACATATAACTATGAGTGAATCTACAAACCATGCTGGTGTTCTTTCTCTGCAGACATCCTTGTTGGAAGTGGATAGTGCTTCCAGTGGCAGGTGAGGTTACACCGCTGCATGTGGATTGCAGTGAGGGAATGTTCTGTTGATGAGATTAAGAATGATTGATTTGTGGTAAAACCAATTTGCAAAGTAAATGACAGCCAATCTCGACTTTAGGACTTAGATGCATTTTAGAAACCTGCGTGTGTGCGGCCTGGGTAGGTTAGACATGACTTGCTTGACAGTAGACCTGTCACCTACGCGTCATGTAAATTAATTTAATTGGATTAGCCCCATTGATCAGTTACAACTGTCCAATTGTCACCAATACCGATCCAGCTATTTAAATCTGTATCGGACCGATTTCTGATCTCAGTATCGTATCGGTGTCATCCCTAGCTATATGGTATCTTTTACTTAAATTTTTTTTAACTAGACTGCATTTCTTAAGGTAAAGGAGAAAAGACTCATCTCAAGATTATTAATTGACAAAGGGTCAAATGGTAGGTATGATGTTTACTGTTGACTAACGGCAAAGAACAAAACATTATTCTATTGCAATTTAATGTTTTGCATTAGGTGAGTGATGTCTTCTTTTGTGTCCATGGAGAAACATGTTGCTTAATGAACAGGTTTTTATTTGGAAGAAATAGGCATTTCACAATCATTATTTTTGTTGGGCGATATATAGTATTGTCCCAGAAATAATTGCAATAAACAATATTATTGTCAGAATCATATAAACATTTTTGTTCCACTATTGTCATGTGACATCGTTATGATTGGTTAAACCAATGTCACTGCTTGGCTAAATACTAAAGATAAACATTGAAGCAAAAAATTACAAATGTAATTTGTTGGAATTATACAGGGGTCAATCACCTGTCGCTGTCTGCTGTGTGTGTGTGTGGGGCGCTGGCAGACGAGAGCACAGAAGCAGCACGTCTAACTCTCTGATGTCAGCAATATGCATGTAGATACAACACAATGTTATTGGCGTCTGAGAAAGTATTGAGGTTATGTCCATATTTTGCACGGTAAGTCAGTATAGTAATTATCATGACAGGCCTAATTATACAGTACATATACACATGTATGCACAAAAAAAAAGGCTATTCTATACACATTTGATCAACATCACAGGGCACAATCAAACACAATACTCTGTAAAGTGACCACGCCCACTAGATGTTTCACAAGCCACGCCCTATTGCTATCAATAAATAGAACAAAAGTAATAGACTGCATACAGAAGCATACTGACAACTAAGCATTGACAGCACTGACACATTCCTAATGGAAAAGTTTTTGAGAATCCCGAAAAGTTTCTTTCTCTAAATAAGGATGCATTTTGAATGCATTCCGAATAAGGCCTTAAACGATCTCATTCAGAAGGTCAATCATCTGCAGGCTGAGGTGTGTAATCTAAAAAGTATTTGTCAGAAGCAGAAGGACAACTCTTCCACACAGCTTCAGAAGAAGATCATGCTGATGGAAGCCGCTCAGAAGGTCCAGGAGGAGGACATTTCTGTTCTGCAGAAGAAGCACGCTCCTCCGTGAAATTGGAAGATCCGCTTGTCTCCATAAAGCGGAGGTGGGCACGTTAAGAGGTCATATCGCCGACCTGGATGAGAAAATACAAGTCAAGACAGCAGTCCAGCATACCCGTGAGGAGGAGGCAGGGGGAAACAGCCAGGCAGGACATGACGTCATGCCGCTAAGCCACCAGTCCCAGGCACAATCCTCACTGTTGCCTGAAAGTACCCAGCAGTGTACTTTGCTCTCACATGACAATGTAAAAGCCAGCCTATGGGTGGGGCTTAGGGTGGCCTGTTGTGTCAGTAGGATAGTGTGCCAGTCTGACTCCTATATGTGGAGTGCTGGCCTGTTGGATCGGTATAATAGTGAACTAGCCTGACTCCTGTAGGATGCTGCTACAGTATGTGACCCTGGTAGTAGGGTGCTAGACCCACTACTATACAGTACCACCACATGGTTAGGTCATGGTCATGTTAGGGGAAGGTAGTAATAAGGCAAACACATGTCCCAAAAATAAACAACTCTGATAATTGTATTTATTTATTAAAAATGTGTTTCTTTTTCTAAGAGCATTTACTATTACTAACCACTTACTAGTAATGCAAACTAGGGATGGCACGATATAGTTCTTTCAGTCTCTATACCAATACAGATACTGGCACTTCGATTCCAGTGTTATATTAAGTTTTAAATGAAGTTGCAAAGTATTATCTCTATTTTTGACTATAGATGCATTTTAGAAACCTGAGTGTGCGGCCTGGGTAGGTTAGACATGGATGATGCTTGAATATAGGGCTGGACAAAAATTAAATATCAATATATATCGCGATATAAACTTTTTCGATAATGGTGATATGACTTTTAAACTAATTTTCAGTATTTCGATAAGCTATACACTTGTCACTGAATGAGCGCAGAAGTCAGGTCACAGGGCTCTTACAGTACCATTTCACTCACAAATGCGACTCAAAATCTTGGTGTGCAAACATGAAAACATATTTAGGCCCACTTTATGCGACTTCTAGCCACTATGTTCACAGCTCAAATATGCTCAGTTGCCCATTGTTATGAAATCCCCATGCACAAGGACAATCGTGCGGCACGCATTGGGTACCTGTTCCAAACGTGGTGTTAATGTTAATTCATTCATTAAATGCAAACTAGGGATGGCACGATCCAGTTTTTTCAGTCTCGATACCGATACAGATACCGGTACTTTGAATCTGATTTCAGTGTTAAATTAAGTTTTAAATTAAGTTGCAAAGTAAAAGACACCCTATCTCTATTTTTGGATATAGATGCATTTTATAAACCTGCTGCTGATAGTGTGGCCTGGGTAGGTTAGACATGGCTGATGCTTGTCAGTAGACCTACGCATGTAAATTAATTTAATTAGATTAGCCCCATGGATCGGTTACAACTGTCCAATTGTCACCAGTACGTCAGTATCGGACCGATTTCAGATCTCCGTATCGTATCGGTGCCATCCCTAATGCAAACCCAATATTGTTAATATTACTGTACTTTCCCATGTTTCCTCATGTAGACTGGTAGAAACTTTAACCAACAGCAGAATGATCTATGCCTTCCCGTTATTGTCATGTGACATCAATTGTTCGTTGTGATTGGTTAAACCAATTTATTTGTTTGGCTATATTAAACATAAACCTTGAAGCGAATAAAACAAATGCTGTATTTTCTAAACATAATTGGCTGGAATTATGCAGTTGTCGAGAAAAACACTTGACAAACAATCAATCAGCGCAACGTGGCTTTAACTGTCATATGTCAATAACACGCATGTAAATACAATGTTATCAAGGTCATATCCATATATCTCACAATAAATCGATATAGTAATTATCGTGACAGGCCTGGGAAGAAAAAACTCCTTGTGTATCAACAACAAAAGTGACAGTGTTGATGGTCGTACATTTTGAGAGAACCAATTGCTGTGGAACAGTGTGTGAATCTGCTCCTACAGTATAGGCACTAGAAGCTGCCTCTTCATCTCTGTCTTTAATTTGGGGCTAATTCTGATACATACTGTATGTGAAGGCACTGCCTTGTTTTAGCAGGCCTGTGGTCCTTATTGGCTGGATAGGCCCTAATTATGCTAATTAAGTGCACCTGGGCATGTAACCTATATAGGTGCGTTGCAGCACACTGTCTCTGTGACCCTCCTGGCACTGCACATGCCCTTTATGGTTTGGTTTGCGTAGCATGCAACACGCACCAAATATGTTCAGCACATACACCTACACACATTCACACGTTATTCTACGTTATTCTGTTAGTTAGTTTAGTGATTGTGTTTGTTTAGTTTACGACCCTTGAGCCAGGTCGTAACACATAGCTTCCTTCCCGTTTATCCAGGCCCTTTGCCAGCTAGGAGAGTGCTGTATGTATTGGAGGAAGCCCTCAGTTTACATGCTAATCAGAGCTTTGACTTGAATAACAACTGAAAATAACCATTTAAAGTCACAGTGCATATTACAGGTGAAAAATACAGAGGAACTGGTGGTTTAGCGCTGTGGTTTTCATACGTTTTGTGGTACAGCTGCAAGCGAGGTGTTTTAATATTGTCACATAGGCTATTACAGCTTAGAGGTAAATTCTTTACAGTGATATTTTGCTTTCTGGATCAGATAACCGGATCAATTTTCATTAGCAGTTCAGTGACAGAACTATGTACAACCTGCAACCACTGTTCTTGTGGGGGTTCTGAGTTGTGGAAATAGGATAGCAAGATTAAACCACAGAAAGAGATAGAATAAAAAACAAAAATGTTTTGTCCCATTTGGGGACACATAGGCATTAAACTAATTGTGGGGTTAGACTTAGTTAGCCCTTTTATCATGCTTACTTGCCCATTCTACACACAAACATCAATTTCAAGATGTCTAGTACTGTATTCCTCACAGCTCACACACCAGAAGTGCACTGCCCCCTAAACACAAACACACTCGAGTGGCACAGGAATAGAAGGCTAACTACTGTATACAGGTGTTTGTCACTGACCTGCTAATACTTTATCTTCTGACATGGTGATTCCAGCTTTGCTTGCCACTGTTGCTGGTTGGCCATTTAGAGTAGCCAGTGGCATTCTATAAATGCCAGGTAGCTTTTATGAATACTAATTCCCTATCTTATTTCTGTACAGTAAATATCTAGCCTAATTAGCAAATGTGGATTTGTATGGAATCTGTCATTTTTTCCTCCTCTCTCATTCATTTTTGATTTGTGAGGGGTGTTATCAAGTTGGTTCACTCAAAAATGCCTCAATGGTGCTTCTCTGTACTACAACCCACCCCACATTAGATGGAGTTAGCCCAGGCTGGGTGCTTGAATGGGATGGATGATGGCCAGACCTGACCTGAATAAATGAAACACAAGCTCTGAGAGTTGTCTGGTTCCCATCAATATCTGTAGCCATTTCATTGAGATGTTAGTGAGTTTGCAAACCTGATATAAGCCTAGCTTCTGTAATTCTATTCCTTATAGATTACATTATAGGGTTAGGGCAACCCTAACCCTATATTTGTATAAATGCATTTCTTCTAATTAATTTCCATACTTTGTACCTGCAAAACAATACTATGAAATCAATCTAAGATAGCATTTGCTTGTTTTTAATTGAACATGTGTCCAGTGTATTTGTCAATACTAAAATTGCTTAAACCACATCACTGTCCAGAAAATAAGAGTTTGTGTACGTCTTCTAGCTATTTACTGTACCATAGGTGTCATCGCCCTCTAGTGGTGCTTTCAGGTATTTAGAAATGAGTGAATGAATTTAGGAATGGAATGGAAATATTGGTGAGTTGTGCGACGTGAGAAATGTATGGCCTTGAGGAAGAAGTGCACAAATGGAGAGAGCAGGAGGGAAGAAGATAGAAGAAGAATCACAGTGTTCTAATGTGAAAGTGGACTGACACACAGACATTGCAGCATATAGTTGCTGAACCATCCAATCGGCAGTAATAAGGAATTCAGTTGTGTTGGTTGTCCCTGAATGTTCTAAACACACAAACCACAAATGGAGACGGGAAGGGATTATAGGAACAGCAGGCCCACATAAATGCACACACTTAAATACGCACATCCAGCCTTGATGGCATGAAAAGAGCTTTTCTTCCATATAACACCATAATATCTCCTAATGAAACACTTAATGCGATGTGTGTGTGTGGGTGTGTAAATGCACAATAACTATTGGAATAGGGCTTACGTATAGCACGCATTCCTCTGAAAAGTGGATTCTATCCATTAAAAATGAAAATGAAATAGCTACTGTTGTTTGCAGTTGATTTCATACATACATGAGTAAAGCCTGTAACATTATGTGACCCACAGGTTTTTGTGAGGAAAGTTTGTGTGTCTCACACATTGTATTTCACATGGTAGCAAACATACCTGTAGCTCAATAGATGCTATTATAGTGAACTGATTGAGTTCTACTTGTCAGGGTTTGGTCCATGTCTGCCCTGGAGTGTAGTTAGCATTTGACGGTGAGTTGTTTTTATACGACTTTTTGGTCATGTGAACTGTGAAGGAAAACCCTTGATGGTAAAGCACGTTGTCGTTAGCCAGTATTATTTATCATACTAAACAGTATTTGTAAGTTATTTCTATGATGTATGTCAAATTGTTGCTGCAGCAAAGGCCCAAACTGGAACTGGTCTACTAATGTGAAATACAACATGAGGCTTCCATCAATGCCCAGTTAAAACGAGCATAATGTAAAACACATCCACTCCTAATTGTGAATATACAGTAAATAACAACGATAATTATTTGATATAGAGCATGAATCATTTTGTTTGGTTAAATAAGCATCTAGTAGCCTGCGTTGCAGACATTTCAAGCTGTTTTTTTTTCTACTGTATTGTAGATTGTTTTCTGCTTGTTTAGCAGAAGGATATGTGGCTAGACAAACTCGTCTACAGCCTCTCTCACTTCTGCGCAGCACATCTAATTGAATTCAGATATGCTGAGGGCATTGTTTGGAAAAGTATATTCCAAGGGTTTTGTGAAACTTGAAGTGCCTTTGTGTGCTCGACGCAGGTTGCACAAAGTTAGTGGATTACCTGTACGTGTGTGCGTGTGCTTGTGTGTGGTGTGTGCGTATGCGTGCGTGTGTGTGTGTGCGTGCGCTTGTGTGTGGTGTGTGTGTGTGCGTGCGTGTGTGTGTGTAAAACGCAGAGGGATTGAGGAGATGAGCAAGCTTGGCACAGGCCTCCAGTCGCGTGTCTCGTCTAGCCCATCAAATGGCTAAGTCCTTCTTCCTGACCACACCCCCAAAATCCCCCCCCCCCCCCCCCTCATCTCCCCTACACTCAGCCCTTCTCCCCCGCTGTTTCCGCTCGGGGCCACTCCCTCCACACCTGTGTTTTGCCGAAGCCCACTTCTGACTAACACTGTGTAACCATAACATCTATCATAATCATAGCAACACACACACACACACACAACCAGACCAGACAGACACCTGAAGCGGAAGGATTTGGGCTTGTTTCAGTGAAGCTGAGGATTTCAACGTTTTTTTGTAAGGCTAACATTGAAACTTTGTAATCTATATCTATGTAATCTAATTTATGTAATCTAATCTTTGTAATTTGGTCATTCTAATATTGATATTTACTTGAGAACATTTGCTTGGACATTCCACTTGTCATGCAGGTGCATTAATAAGAAGTGTTGTGTTAGTGTTGAGCTATGAAAGTGAAATATAAAGTAATCTCTAATATAGAAATACATTAGTAAAGAATCATAACATGAGCAGCCTTGACAAATATCAGACAGAACCGTATTGAACCCGGACCCCGTGGGCTGGGAAACAGATCCCACAGCGACATCCTGACCAATATCCCAGCCCTATAGTTTCTGAGGCATGGCGCTGATGTTTCTGCGTACTCTTGGGAGCGGCAGCGCAGTTAAATGTCTATAAATTGACTCTGGTAAAAAAAAAAAAAAAAAATGTGGGAAAGAATTGGACTTTAATTTCTTTATTTCATTTCCCTCCTTTTCTGGCCAGCTTATGTCCCGCACCCAGGGAGGCGTAACCGAGAAAGCAGAGGGGAAAGCAGAGCTAAAACAGAGATGTAGGAAGAATAAAGGAGAAGAGAAAGGAGGGGAAATGTGGGCGACAACGGTAGTCGACATTATTTCAGTCGCAAAGCCTCAACACGTTGTAATACAAGAGGACAGGGAAGAAAGGTGGGGAAATAAAATGCTAACAGACAAACAGGCTCCGGCGCCTGGCGATAGAAGAATGAATACGTTGGAAGGAATCTCCCTCCGTAGGCAATGTGAAAGAGGGCCATGCTGTATAGCGGAGGGCTGGATAGAGAGGGGAGGTGGAGGTAGATTGCAGAAGAGAGAGAAAAGTGTGTGTGTGTGTGAGGGGAGTGGGGTTGGGGGGCGTAGACCATGGCGGTTTCAGATTTCTCTTTTGATTATCCCGCTCTCCTGCAGACTGAAAGACTTACACTCTCTCTCTCTCTCTCTCTCTCTCTCTCTGTCTCTCTCTCTCTCTCTCTCTCTCTCTCTCTCTCTCCCTCTCTGTCTAGCACGCCTCCTTCCAGCCTTCAGCACACTGTGACCAACAAAGGAGAAGAGAGGAGAGACGGAGTTAGAAGGAAAGTCCAGCGCAGTGTTTAAACAAGGTATGCCCTGATGAGTGGAGTGGCCGTCCTTTCCTTTATCCTCATTCTGTTCCCACTTACATTACACTTCTGTTTATTCTCTCTCTGTGTCTCTGTCAGATGCAGTTGGCTTTCTGGAAGTGTGTGTGTGTGTGTGTGTGATTGGGATTCACTTCTGATGTGATGGAGTTATCTGTGGGGTTTGATTATAGGAGCGTGTGTGTGTGTGTGTGCACACACACTGTGTTCTATTATTGTAATATTTGGCATATGCGTGTTTTTACAGTCATCTGTCAACATGATAAATGTGTGAGACAGATGTCATCCAGGGTAGGCTAAATCTAACATGCCTTACTATTATATATATA